>PVJS01000764.1:0-116114 GCA_004027185.1 Glis glis
AGAATGATGTTGGTATAATCTCATATGTACACATTGTTTATGACAGTAATTCCATAGATTCACTTCTTTCTTGCCCTTCCCCTTCCCTTGTACCCCTTCCCTTGCACCACTGAGGGTTCTCCATTGTCATTGGAGTCCCTTTTGTGTCCCCACTACTCCTTAGGTTGCGCATATTAATGAAAACATATGTCCCTTCTTTTTTTGTGATTGGCTAATCTCACTTAACATAATGTTCTCCAGATCTTTCCATTTTCTTGCAAATGCTGTTATTTTGTTCTTCTTTATTGCTGCGTAGACTTCCATTGTGTGTATTTCTCATAATTTTGTAATCCATTCATCTGTTGATGGACACCTAGGTTGGTTCCATAATTTGGCCACTGTGAATTGTGCTGCTATGAACATGGGTATGCATATATTACTGTTGTTTTCTAGTTTCAATCCCTTTGGTATGGTCTGCCCTTTTCTGTCCCAGGTTCCCATGGATTTGCCCTTCCCTTTTCCATGTTTCAACACAGGAATAAAAATAATGACATTTCATCTCAAATTTTAACAACACGATGAACACTTTCATAATCAAACTCTTTTTATGTCATGAAAAATATGAAAAATGGAATTTAAGTCTCTGGATGTTTTCAGCTTTCCATAAATTTTCTCAATTATGACCTGGCTTGCTGTACCCTGGGGCTCAGGACTCTGGCATCTGGGGATGTTACTCTAGAGACTAAGAGGCAGCAGGAGAAACTGCATCACGGGAGAAGCCCCAAGTATGTTTTTGATCATTTTTATGCTCAATGGAGGACAGAGCAATAATATCAATTCTGCAACCCCAAATCAATACCTCGTTTCATGGTCGCATCATTCCATTTTGTGTGAGGATGTACTCTGGTGGAGAAAACACAGGCAGACACTAGGAAAGTCTGGATGCAGTCTCTTCTCTTATTCCTGGCTAGGGTCCTAAAGGAGTAACTTATCTTCTCCCATTTCCTTTACATAAAAATGAAGGCTATTCTAGTGGCCCCTCTTCTGGGTAGGGATGCTTTGTGCTCACGGACAAAAAGATCTTCATTTTTTAAAGCTACAGTAACCTTACATATATGCGGGGTTTTTTTTTAATTTAAAAATCAGGATTCATCCTGGCAGTAGGCTAAGCTGTTTTAAATCACGAGTATTCTGAAAAATCCTGATAGGAATAAATCCCTAATCTGCTGTAGGAGAGTGTCATTTATTTTTCTCCTTTACAGAAAAAAAATATTCATTATACGTAAGTCTGATCATTTTTCGAAGTTAGTATTCGCAACACGGTCATTATTGAATTTTTAAGTATGCGTGAATTTCACAGATAACTGGCACTGCTTTATAGCTTTTGAATAAGGTTATAATTCTGGGGTTGTGATTTTGGGTCGTTTCCCTTTTATTTCTTCCAATAAAGGAGCTTTCATGTCTATGGGGAGCTATCATCTTGACTAATCTACAATGCCAATTCTCTGCTTTTTACTCCAGCAGAGTCATATGAAATGAGGCACAGGCCCAGTGAAAGAGTCTTGAGGGTGGAAATAGGTAAATTGTGATCTTTTAAAAATATTATTCTTATTTTCTTGGCTATATTGAATGCATTATTTCCCATTAATCTTCTATTTCATTATCTTTCAATTGTAGGAGGAGTTTTGGATTCAAAATTAGAAACAAAGGGAATTTGAAATATATGGGAAATATGAGGGCAGACAAGACTGTAGTAAATCACTGAAGTTCTCCTGGTATGTTCTAAGTGCTCACATTGCTACTACCTTTTATTATTGTCACTGTGATGTACACTACATGGACCCCTGAAAATGACCCAAATCAAGAACAAGATAGAAAGGCCAAGAAGTTGGAGAATGAAGGTAAATGGCTTAAAGGTGTCAGGTTAGATCTGCTTTCTGGGGACAGCCAGGTGAACTCATGTTTCTAAAACCCTGAAATCTGGGAAGCACAGCTTTGTAGTTCAGGGGAGAGAGGGCACATTCTGACATTCTGTTCCTGGTCTACCCATGAGTCTGTTGGCTGCTTTCTGCTACTAAGGGACTGTGGATTTGGGAGGATTTTTTCTTTTTTTCTTTTTTTTTGCTACTGAAGTTCCCTTCATCCCAGCCTTTGCTAACGCAGATAAGTAGCAAGCAGCCAGGTTTTCTAGCTCTAGAAGTTTTTTTTTTTTTTTAAATCCCACATGGCCCATATTGTTCTCCTTTCCTTTGCCCAATGAGTTTGAATAAGATGCTTCTAGTAAAAGTAGTTGGCTTGATATCATCAAAGAAATCAAAGCAATCTGTGAATAATGGCTCTTCCAATCTGAGCTTGAGGTCCAACAACACAAGATGAGCAAAATTGTCTCTGGCATTCCCATTGGCTTAGGGGCAGGATTTACCACCATGTGTAAGTCACCTGTGCAGGCAGACACCCCAGAAAGTGGACTAAGGAATATGCTAGTTCTCAAAATGAGTGTCTTGTTCCACACAGGAAGTGGCAGTAAACAACTCCTGGGACCCTGGTCAAGGTCGGAGGTGCTCTTGGATCAATAATAGAAGAACTTTTGGGAAGGAGAGAAATGATGTTAATGCTCCCAAGCTAACTGCCCACTGTTTGTTCCCATAACCCTGATGTATTAAGGGAAGAATGTAGAGTAGCTCTGTGGACCCAGCACTTAGCAAGTCAGTAAAAGGAATAGAAGACACATTTGAGGAACTATCTCAGAAACTTGAACATAGAGATGGAGAGACAGATAATGGAAAAGTTAATAAAATTAATAGCTCAGTCCATGAGCATACCCCACCCAATTGGCAGGGTTCACAGACAGAGAACTCAGAGAAACAGGAGAGATCCCCAATGAAGCACCCGAAGAACACTTCTCAGAAAAGTAGGCTACCAGTTTTGAAATTGAAAGGAAAAAGACCCAGACTGACTCAGCCATATTTTGAGCACATTTCAGACATTAAGGCCACAGACCTGGAGGTCATGAGAGGAAAATAGAAGTCACTTAGAATGCCCCTGGACTCAAAGCACCACAAGCAATGATGGCAAGTAGAGGAAAATGGAATTATGCCTTCACAATTCTCAGAGAAGTTAATCCTTGATTTATATTCCATACCCAAAGAAAACATCCATGTGGACAGAATAAAGACATCTTTTCAGGCATACAAGGTGTCAACAATTTACTACTATGGCATAAGCTCTATGACTATGAGATAAGTGTGCAGATTAAGAAAAAGAGAATTAGGGGCTCCATGCAATAGCAAGGAACTCTCTGGAGCAGTGGTGAGGGTCTCTCAGGACTGCACATGTGCAGAGGGCTTGACAGGAGCCTAGCCAGCTGTGAGGGGAAAACAAAAAATCAAGGGGCATCCAAACTGTTTGAGTGAATTGGGAGGGGTGCTATGCTTCATGGAGAGATTTTTGATAGGAGCCAACGAAGAGATACTTAGAAACCAAACCAATAGAAAAAGAAGATTTAGTTCCATGGCAAACAAGAGCCCACACAGAAGGATCTGTGATTCTCTGTGATGGACACACAACCTAACCATCCAAGAAATATAAAACAATACAAGATGTCCTAATTTAACGATAAAAGGCATTGGAGAAGGTTTAGAAGCACAGACCAAGGGTATCAGAAACTTCTTCAGAGAAATAATTTCAGAGAATTTTCCAAACATAGAGAAAGACATGGACATTCACATACAGGAGACATACAGAACACCATTAAGACAAGACCAAAGAAGGACCATCCCACGCCATATAATAATCAAAATGACTAACATAGAGGCCAAGGAAAGAATCTTAAAAGCAGCAAGAACAAAAGAATGGGTGACATACAGGAGCAAAACAATTAAAATCACTCCAGACTTCTCAACCCAAGTCAGGGATGCCAGGAGGGATTGGTATGAAGTACTCTAGACCCTGGAAGAAAACAACTTCCAACCAAGACTGATATATCCAGAAAAGTTATCATTCAAAATTGATGGAGAAATAAAAATGTTCCAAGACAAGCAAAAACTTAAAGAATTCATGAGGACCAAGCCGGCACTAGAGAAAATCCTAAAAGAAATAAAACACACACCAAGAGCTGTGTACATGTGTGTTAACACCAAACTGATATGCATTGTGATGTGAGACTACAATGAACCAATAAAAACATGTAAAAAAAAAAAGAAATAAAACACAAAGAAGAAAAAACAAGCAAATTTCAGAACCAGAGAAGATGTGAACTCCACCAGGTGGGCAACTAAGCAAGGAGATTCGACATTCACATCAAACAGAAAATAGAACTCAAAATGACAGGAAACAAAAATCATATCTCAATAATAACATTGAATGTCAAAGGACTTCTGGCAATGTTGATTAAAAACATAACCCAACTATATGCTGCTTACGAGAAACTCACCATCTAGCCAAAGATACTCATATGCTAAAGGTGAAAGGATGAAAAAAGATATACCATGCAAAAGGGGATCAAAAACAAGTAGGGGTAGCAACACTTATATCTGACAACACAGACTTTAAGCTAAAACACATCAGAAGAGACACTGTTTCAGAAGAGACACAGAAGCAGGACACTTCTTACAAATAAAAGGAACAGTCCGACAAGGAGATATAATGATAGTAAACATTTATGCCCCAAATGTGGGCACGCCCACATTCATAAAACAAAGTCTATGGGACATCAGGTCTCAAATAGACCCAAATACAATAATATTGGGAGACTTCAACACACCACTCATGTCACTAGATTGATCCTCCAGATGAATAAAGACTCTTCAGACCTAAAGAAAACTATAGACCAAATGGATCTAATAGACATACACAGACTATTTCAACTAGCAACAGCTGAATACACATACTTCTCAGCTGACCACGGAACCTTCTCCAAAATAGACCACATTCTGGTCCACAAAGCAAGCACCAGCAAATTCAAAAGATGTAATATAATCCCTTGCATCTTCTCAGATCGCAACAGAATGAAAATAGAAATTAACAATAGGAATACCAAAAGTCATCACGTAAGTACATGGAGACTGAATGATACACTCTTGAATGAGAACTGGATCAGAAAAGAAATAAGGGGAGAAATAAAAAAAATCCCTGGAATTAAATGAAAATAGAGACACGACATACCAAAATATATGGGACACCTTGAAGGTGGTGCTAATAGGAAAATTTATAGCACTGAGTGCCCACATAAGAAAAACAGAAAATCACCAAATAAACAACCTAATGACATACCTCAAGGGCCTAGAAAAACAGGAACAGTCGAAGACCAAAGCCAGTAGAAGACAGGAGATAACTCAAATCAGAGCAGAATTCAATGAAATAGAGAATAAAAAAATAATAAAAAGGACCAACAAAACAAGAAGTTGATTCTTCGAAAAGATTAGCAAGATTAACAAACCATTAGCTAACCTAACCAAAAGAATAACAGAGTCAACCCAAATTACTAAAATCAGAAATGAAAAAGGAGACATCACCACAGATAGTGGAGAAATACAGAGAATCATTAGAAACTACTTTGAAAACTTATATTCCAATAAACTGGAAAACACAGAAGAGATCTACACATTTCTAGACACATACAACCTACCTAAATCGAACCAAGAAGACATAGAAAATCTGAATCAACCAATAGCAAGCACAGAGATAGAAACAACAATAAAAAACCTGCCATTGAAGAAAAGCCCAGGTCCAGATGGTTTTCTAGTTGAATTCTACAAAACCTTTACAGAAGAAGTAAACCCAATACATCATAAGTTATTCAGTGAAATTGAAAGAGATAGAATTCTTCCAAATTCCTTCTACACGGCCAACATCACATTAATACCAAAGCAAAATAAAGATAACTCAAGTAAAGAAAATTACAGACCAATATCATTGATGAAGATGGATGCAAAAATTCTAAACAAAATACTAGCCACACACATTCAAAATCATATGAAGAAAATTATACACCATGACTAAGTTGGTTTCATCCCAGGAAAGCAAGGCTGGTTCAACATATATGCAAAGCAATACGTGTTATTCACCACATAAACCGATCTAAAAATAAGAATCACATGATCATCTCAATAGATGCTGAAGAAGCATTTGACAAAATCCAACACCCATTCATGTTAGAAACTCTACAAAAAATCAGAATAGAAGGAATGTACCTCAACATAATTAAGTCAATATATAATAAATCCAAAGCCAACATCATATTTTATTAGGAGTGATATTGAATATGTTATCTGTCACATATTTTTTTCTTTTATGAGTTATCTGTTAACAAATTTCATCATTGTTTAAAGATTTTTTAAGATATGTATCTTTAAATATTTTGACTGTTTATCTTCATCTTTCACATTTGTTGCAATGACAGTTTCCCCTAATTTGCTGGTTTGCTAATGCTAGTCTTCCTATTTTTACTCCCAAACTGAACTTATGGTTCCTTTCACTCCGCATCCCCCGAATCTGCTGTCTTCCTGTTCTTCAGCTCACTGCTCAAGCCAGGAACTCCAGTATCAATTTGGTTTCGTTTTCTTTCTTCCTCTCCATCTTCAGGCATTAGGAAGGCAAGCACTGGGAAAATGATGTCTCAGATTTCCCATCTTATTATCATCTTTACTGCATCCCCCAATCCATGGCCGTCCTCTTTCATCTGGGCCACCACAGCATCCTGCCCAGTCTCTCCACTTTCTCCCTTCGACTCCACTGGGCAGCCCCACAGAAGCCTGTCTCTGCTGGGAATGCCACCGAGCACGCCATGCACATACACACTCTTCACAATATCTGTCTTTTACAATTTGGTAGTTCTTAGTTGAAATGCCATCTCCCATGGTGACCCCCAAACAATATGTTCCTGTCTTAGCCCTCGAACACGTGAAATGGACCTTATTTGGACAAAGGGTCCTTGCAGACATGCCTGTGCTAAGAATCTCATCCTTGGTTGACAAGCTGGGCTCTAAAACCCACCAAAAAGACACACATGGAGACGGACACGTGAGACAGAGGCGGGGGAGTGCAGGAATGGAGCTGGAAAGAAGGCTCACATCCTTGGGATGCTAGGAGACGGAGGGGCTGGTGAATCCTCTGACACCTTAGGAGGAAGCCTGGCCCTGCCACCACTTCCACTCTAGACTTCTGCCCTTCAGAACTGTAGGAGAAGATGGGTGTTTTATTTTAAGCAGCAACATGCATGCTAATCTTGCAACAGTCCCGGAAACAGACACCCTTTCTTCTCAGGAATGCACTGGCTGCCCGCTCTGTCCTAAAGGGGTTCTCCCAGGTACCTTCTATTATGGAAACATCTTGGGTTCTTTTATAGAATGTGTAATGTTTTCTAATTGTAATTAGAAAAAATTCCACTCCGTGTTATTTATAAGCAGCATAAGCACGGGCATCACATTTAATGAATCTTTAGAATATACCTGACATGGGGCTCACGCTGAACACATATTTTGGGAAGAGGGGATTATGGGAGTGAGAAGACAAAATAAGGATGAAGACAAAGAAGGAAAACTAAAGAAAAGAAGACATTAAGAGGCTTTTCCAGGGCATTCTTTTCCTCTGATTTAAAAGGATTGGAGGGAGGGCTAAATGAGCAATGTGTGCATGTATGATGCTGCTGCCCTGATGTGTATCAAAATGTATAATTACAATGCACCAATAAAAAAAGGTGTATTGTGACTTTCATGTGATCAGATCTTACAGGGCATATTCCTTATCTTACCTTCATTAGTAAGGCTAGCTATCCCATTAGCAAAACTGTGTTTTCTTCTTTTTCTCTTACTTATGTATGTATTTATTCATTTATTTGCAGGACTGGCAATTGAAGCCAGAGACATTTTAACACTGAGCTGTACCCCCAGCCCTTTTTTGTTGTTGTTGATTGAATGATTGAATTTTTTCTTTTTTGAAACAGGGTCTTGCTAAGTTGCTGAGACTGGTCTCAAACCTGTGATCCTCCTATCTCAGCCTCCCAAATACTGTGATACTATGACTGGCTTATTTTTTTTTCTTGCACAAGTAATATCTAACATATTCCACTATAATCTATTCAGTGTACGTGTACATCGACTAAACCAGGAAAGTCCCCAATCTTGATTGCATTTCCATGTCATACGTATTTGTATCCTATTTTATGCATTTATATACATACATATATAGAGAAACACGAATGCAAACATATTTCATAATATTAATAGGATCCCATTAAGTACTCTTTCTCTCTCTGAAATTACTTTTCACATAACAATGTGAGTTGTGTTTTCAGATCAGCATTAACTCATTTTAGGGCTGCATGACGTTTGTTCCCTGGCCGAGTCAGGTCTTAATTTATTTTACCACTGTCCTATGGATGACCCTTAGTGTTTGTTACTATGTCAGCTGTGGCAGCGAGTAGCATTTTGATTAAAACTTTAACTTTTTAGCAATGTTCTTAAAAAAATATTTCCTGGAAGAAAAATGAGTAGGTAAAGTTTGGATCATGACTAACAATTAGCACTCAATAAATGGTTTACCAAATTACACTCTTACCCAAATTATATGACAGCACCTTTTCCTCACATTCTCACGGAGCTTTAAAAACTTGTAATCTGTTAATTGGAAAGTAATACCTAATGATTGTTTTAATTCATTTTTACTTGATGGCCAGTTGAATTAATCTTCCTTTTATGAGTCGGATTAGACATAAAACTTCTTCTCTATGTATTACTGCCCATTTATTTTACTCGCCTTTCTCCTAGCTTGTGGATATTTTATTTCTTGATTCATAGGCATTATTTACAAATTCTTTCATTCTTTTCTCCTATATGTGTTGCATGGGCACATGACTTTTAATCATTCAAATAACATATGTTATATGTTGCATAAGATATAACATAGATAGCTACATATGTAAGATAACTCAGGTGGGTGTATTTACCTTTGTAGGGAAAATTACATCCAAAGGTATTTCTTTTTCTGCTTTTAACCATTTTCCACCAGCATCAAGGTCCCTGTTTGCTTTGGACAAGGCAATCAAGGCGATAGGGGACAGTGGCACAATTATCATTAAGCTCTCAGCCTGTCCTGTGTCTGTCTGGGAAAGCAGGATACCTGAGCACAGGTTGCAACAGGATTGAACCTGTCACCTTGAACCACAAGAGGGAGGTGTCTGACCTTAACTGAGAGCTGGAATTGACTCTCTGGACCCCAACTGAATGACAAATTAAAGACAAAGCACACCCACCTGGCTGCCAGTCTCCTTAAAGGTTTACATGTTTTCCTCTCCTCTGCCTGAGTCTCAGAGCTAATTCAATGAAATAATTTATTAGAGCAAGATGGCTGCCAGACATTTCTTTGAACCACCAACCATGTCATCTGTGGCCCCCATTAATGTGACACCTGCCAATCTGACGGACACGGAAAGTAGACCGGACAGGGTATGTTTGTGGACATGTCGATTTAATACCTTTTAAGCTGTCATTTAATTCTTATCTTCCCCAGATACCTGGACGAAATGCAAAGGACACATTCCGCTGAGTCAAGGGTGCAGCCTTATTAATCAGCCCCTGCCAACAGCGGGCTGTGTGGCCCCTTTGGGGGGCCGGATTCTCGGAATTGCAGCGATGAAGAATGGTGGTGACTTGAGGGGCATTTGATTCTTGTCTGCCTGAGTTTATCTCAGCCTCATGTTTACTCGTCACTACCTCTGAGCAAAGACAAAATTGCCTTCGAGGGTCCCGGAGCTCCATCCTGTGAGGTGCTCTCAATTGCTAATCCCACTCATTAATCAGAGGAGGGGGACCAGGCGTGGTGGCTTCTCGGGGACCAAGCTCGTTAGGGTCCACCTCGCTTAGAATGCTCATGACAACTGCCTCTCATAATATGCCAGTCAAAAGTGACTTCTCTAATGTGTTCTAAACCATATGACAATCTGAGCATGCAGCGACAGCTGGGAAGGCAGCGTGCTGTATCCCACGCGGAGGGCTTGGTGACTCTAGTTAGCATCTCAGGGGGGCAGGAACACGGACGGCATGAGTCTGAGAGAGGAGGACAAGGCCAGCTCTCACAGCCAGTCAGAAGCCACAAGGTACACATGTCCCTTCATAGACTCTCTCGAGAATAGGAAAACCACAGCAGCCCAATTTCCCTCTCGTCTCAGCGTCAAATGCTGCTAGGAGACACACCCCACATTTTAAAGGCAGGTCTACCATAAATAACTGAAATTTGAACTAGACTTATCGTTCAGCCAACACTCTAAAAAATGTGTTCCTCCCAGGAGGGGCTGCAGTTTGAACCTGTGACATGTTTCAAAGGGTTTCCGAACATGGACTGCAGTTGGATTTACTTTTTCTAAATGCCTGATGCTTGAAGGCATGGGCATCTCTGTGCATAATTTTGCGGGGAGCATCGGTGGCTCATGGGAGATCAATTATCTGATCAAGAACAGAAGCAGATGGTGGCCTGGTTATGTAGCGTTCAACCCTCACCCTGCTTTTGTTCGTTTGTTCCCCACACCCCATCTTTGAGGCAAATCTTTGCTTCCACCTATTAATAAGAACACAGCAAATAGTAGAGGGTTTTTGGGGGGGGGGCTGAGGGATTGAAAGGGTGACTCACTTCTCATGTGTCATTGCCGATGCAGGGAATGCATTAAGCGTTTTTAGTGGAATGGGACTGTCGAGGGCCTGACAGTCCGGTGACGATTTGTTTGTGTTGGAGTAACCAGTAAGTCGGCCGTTTGTCTTTGAGTAATCGCTCCTGTCAGCTTGTTAAACATTAAAAACAAATGCGCTAGAGAAAAGCCATAGCTCTTTTTTAGATAGGGAGGCACTTTGGGACTGTCTTCAACACATGTGGTCATTGGTGGTCCTCGGGGTCACGCGGTGCTGAATGCTGCCCCCGCGCGGGCCATCAGCACGTCTTCCCGGGGCAGAGCGGGGACTGGGTGCTGAACTTCTGACCTGTGAGCCAGGTACAGCCCTCAGTCTGCTCTCCTGGCGCTCATATTTCTGGTCACTGATGTTACAGCCCAGAAAACAATTTCCTTCTTGTGGCTGCTCTGGTTATTCTTGTCATAAAAGTCTCCAAAGGTTAGAGAACTAGAGAGCCATTGCAGAACGACACATGAGGTCTGGCCACATAATTAACTTCTCCAAGCACCAGGCACTGGCTGGAGCTACTCAGGAGCCCACAGGCCAATCAGGACTGACTGTGTTTTCTCATTCTTATGATCTTCTCTCCTTTCTTGCCTCAGTTTCCCCTCCTTACCTCTTTTTGAGTTCTTTTCCCATCCATTCTATTTTGACTTCCTTCTTTCCCCTCTCTGAGCTTGTTTCTCTTTCTTCATATCTCCCCAATGGATTATACATGGATTCTGATCTTAGTAGATGTCAGAGGCATGGTTTCTCCTGTGGAGGCTCAGCCTTTCCAGGGGTCTAAATCAAAGAGATGTTTTATAAAATGATTTGTTCACTCTAATTCAGTGAACATCTAGCAATTATGTTTGAAGTAATCCCAAAGTTTTGTTAAAACTAAAGGTATATATATATATATATATATATATATATATATATATATATATTTGCAGTACTGGGGATGGAACCCAGGGGCATTTCTACCTCCAAGCTATACCTCCAGCCCTATTATTTATTCTTTATTTTGAAATAGGGTCTCACTAAGTTGCGGAGGGCCTCACTAATACAGGTATATTTTTAAAAAGGATTTTTGTAAAAAAAAATTTGCTTGTATTGGTACATTGGTATAACCACGCATCGTAATGAAGTTGAGTGATGGGGACACACATGCCCACAGCACATGGTGAGCTTTCCCCAGACTCCCACCCCACTTGCTCCCTCCCGAGTACGTAATGTTGACATGGGCATTGATAATTTCATATATGTACATAGGGTCAGCTGAAGTGTTTCCTTCATCAAGCCTCCCTCCCCCGCCCCTCCTCCCTCCTCTAAACCCCCTCCATAGCCCCACTGATGTTTTTCTTTTTTTATCTGGAGTCCCCTTTTGTATCCCAATGTCTCCCTAACTTTTAAAGGGATTTTTGAGAACATTTCAATGACCTAAAGCTATTCTACAGAGATAAGGCCATGTCGTTAGGGAATTTTCTCTGGAAACGATCTTTCTTCTGTAGTATGAATGTTTTGTCGTCAGAGTTTATTGAATTAATTGACTGTGGCCATCTTGATGTGTTTGTCTTGGGAATTCTGTGGCATGCATTGGACAGGAAGGTGATAGGCCAGCAGAGCCCGTCTTCACAGGAACAGTTCATACCTGGACCTTGGATTTGCTCATGAGACCGGCTTTCCTCTGGCCTGGAGAAGGGAGTTTGAGCACAGCCCTGCTTCTGACACAAGGAGACACTTCGCTCCCACCCGGGCTGCAGAACACGGAGCACGAAGATCCTGCCAGACCCAGGGATAGCCAGACAGGGCCTACTTCCAGAATTTTATTGAGTATACACTTCCTAAAAGCTGTTATTCTTTGCTGAAATGACTTTCAGCCAAAACGTCACTTTTAAAAGCCAGTTGCAATTATCAATCCATCATCAAGTTGAAGCTGCACATCCCAGAGTGCCTTTGTAGGCAAACTACGATAAAAACCATCGCTCAGAGCCACGGGGGGACTCAAGGAAAAATCAACCTGGAGGAGGAAAAGGTCTCAAAACTGAATCTGTGAGGAGAATTGCAGGGGAAACTCACAAATTCCACCAAGAACCATGCCAGATTTCCACATTTTGGAAGTACTTAAGTGTTCTAAGTAATGTAGACATATCATGATGAAGTTATGCTGGGAGACCTGTAGAAATTGATGAGGGAAGATTAGAAAGAGTTATTCATGGTGCATTTGAAGTGAAGCGTATCTGAGTTTTTAAGTGAAAGTTAAAGTATTTGCCTAGCAGAAAGAGGTTAATATACATAGTTTTGTTGTTGTTATTGTTTTTTGCGGTACTGGGGGTTGAACTCAGGGGCATTCTACCTCCGAGCTATACCCCCAGCCCTATTTTTATATTCTTTATTTTGAAACAGGGTCTCATTAAGTTGTGGAGTGCCTCACTAAGTAGCTGAGGCTGGCCACGAACCCAGATCCTACGGTCTCATCCTCCCAAGTGCTGGGATTACAAATGTGCACCACCATGCCCGGCTATACATAGCATTTTTAATGTCCAAGCTGAGAATTCGATACTATAATTTCTTTATAATAGTCCAAGTAGAAAGACCAGTTGTAGAACAAATGTATAAATTGAGGTTCTAACCTCTCCGAGATATTTATGTTGATAAGTAGGGAGGCAGTGCTTTAAAATAATAATAATAATAATAAAACCCTGCAAACCTAACATTTACCCTTTCCTAATTTTGAATCTCTCTTCCTTCTAAGGATAGATATTTGAGATAGAAAATAGTCCTTTTCCCTACTTAAACAGGTAGCTACTTTACTTATTGTGGAAGGAAACCTTTGTGTTAATGAATGGGTGCATCTCTGCCTTATTAAGAATATTTGGAGCTGGGCGTGGTGGCGCATGCTTGTAATCCCAGTACTTTGGGAGGCGGAGACCGGAGGATCCGGGTTCGCGGCCAGCCTCAGCTCTCTCTCTCTCTCTCTCTCTCTCTCTCTCTCTCTACCTAGTGAGGCCCTCCGCAACTTCGTGAGACCCGGTTTCAAAATAAAGAATAAAAAATAGGGCCAGGGGTGTAGTGCGGAGGTAGAACGCCCCTGGGTTCAATCCCCAGTACCACAAAAAAAAAAAAGAATATTTGGAGTTGTAGGCTCGAACCTCACATCACTTCTAAAGAAATCTCTATAGTACTTCCTTCCTGTGTTTAGTGTTTCCAACAGTATATTTCTTGGAGCGTATTCCCTAGATATTTGGTGAAACACATATCCACACTCCTTTTTTCTGCTGCTGGCCAACAGCAGAATTTGGTTCCTGGAAGTGAGTTGCTGCAGGGAACTGACCTGACAATGGAAGTGGGGCGGGGGCAGGTGCTACGAGACGGAAGCACGGGAGCATGGGGTCTATTTTCCTGGACTGGGATTCAATTGCCATCTGTAATGCTTGCTGAAACTTCAGTATGAAGGGGCTTAGGTGGAAAATGAAAGTCAAGTTTTGACTTGTGTTGGCTGCTTCTTGCAGTCATTAGAAAAAAAAAAACAAAACTTGAGCCGGGCGTGGTGGCGCACGCTTGTAATCCCAGTACTTTGGGAGCCAGAGACCGGAGGATCCAGGTTCGCGGTCAGCCTCAGCTCTCTCTCTCTCTCTCTCTCTCTCTCCTTGTCTCTCTCTCTCTGCTTAGTGAGGTCCTCCACAACTTCGTGAGACCCGGTTTCAAAATAAAGTATAAAAAATATAGGGCCGGGGGTGTAGCGCGGAGGTAGAACGCCCCTGCGTTCAATCCCCGGTACCAAAAAAAAAAAAAAAAAAAACCTTGCATGAGAAGATAATCCTCATGAAAAAGAACCCACCCCCCAGATTTTCCAGAATATGACAAAGAATAGCATCTTTGACTATGGGTGGCAACTCAATATTTTATTTTATTATTTAATTTGCGGTACTGGGGGTTGAAACCGGGGGCATTCTACCTCCGAGCTACACCCCCAGCCCTATTTTTTATTCTTTATTTTGAAACAGGGTCTCACTAAGTTGCAGAGGGCCTCACTAAGTAGCTGAGGCTGGCCATGAACCCAGATCCTCTGGTCTCAGCCTTCCAAGTACTGGGATTACAAGCATACACCACCACGCCCGACTCAACAACTCAATATTTTAAATTTGACTTTTTCTTCTGGTACTGGGGATTGAAACCATAGGCAGTCTACCTCTGAGCTATACTCCACAGCCCTTTTTATTTATTTGTTTTGAAATAGGGTCTCTCAAAGTTGCTGCAAGTCTTGCTAAATTGCTGAGGCTGGCCTTGAACCTGGAATCCTCCTGTCTCAGCCTCCCAAATACTGGAATCATAGATATGTGGCACCATACCTGGTTTAAATAAATTTGCCTTTTAGGAATATTTAAAAAATAATAGCCGTCATCAGGTTAAAAAAAAGTGTAAACAGAGGTACTGTGCCATCTCCCCCTCTTCCCTTACCCCCCTCATCTCATGCCAACTTGGGGTTCTTTATTTTTAAAGATCTGAGGATCAGACTCATTGGGAGGAGGCACCTGAGATACAGTCTTGTAACAAAGAGTATATTTTCCCCCTTGAGGTTAGAGTTTACAAAATGACCGGAGGCAAAGGCCCAGAGAAGATTAGCAAATATTCTACCAAGGTCTCAAGGTAAGGGCCAGGCACAGGTCACTGCTGCTCAGAGACTCAGCCTCCAGTAGACACCATGTGAGGTCATTGTACTGGGCCGTGGCATTGACGGGAAGCACAGTGGACATAAAGACCCAGTCTTCGCAGGAGATCTGCCGCCATGGAAACCGGAAGCATGTTAGAAAGAGCTCAGGAGGGTTCAACTTTCAGACCACTTCTCATCCCCCACAATGACAACAATGAGGGACGTTTCCCAGGCAAAGCTTTTCTACTACTCTGAAGATGTGGCCACAGCAGCAGTGGGAGGGGAGACACGCTGGGGCTGAGCGAGAGCTCTCCCATCAGGTGAAACGGGCCGCTGTCCTGGCAGCCCGTGAATCACCCCACTGTGCCTACCAGGCAGATCTGAGGCTTCCGTGGGCTGGTTCACAGTCTTCCTTTTTCCAAATAGGAGATGTTGGTTTCTTTTTACAGTTACCCTGCTATTTACCCACATATGTGTGGAATGCCTCAGTGAGACATAATTTATTATTAACCCAGAGTCTTTGGGCATTTGAACCTGATAGAGGACACTCACCCTTGGAATGCAGTAGTGTTGGGCCTTATTGTAGAAGCTAACTTAGACTCTAGGTCGTGTTGTCTTTTTGTTTTCTGGAAAGAACTGAGTGTGTTTTGTGCAGGCCTGAGCGGGTTTTGAGAGGGAATGCATGCAAAACAACAGAGGTGCAGATGCTGGACACCGACTGCGCAGGCCCTGGAGCTGGCGCTGGCTCCCGATGCAGCCACATCTTCCCCTCCTTGCCAAACAGAAGCTTGAGTGGCTTTGAGAACCTACTTGTTTTCCAAACATCCACACTTCCCAAGGGAAGATGAACTGGCTTTCTCAGGTCCAGGAGGGAGCCTGATTCGGTTCAGGGTACTTCTACTTCCCTCATTAGTAAGATGGATAAGCAGGAGACCCATGGTGGACCCATGGTTCCAATGAGAAGTTTTGCTGGCTGCCGCTGGGGAGCTGCTCCCTGTCTTCAGACCTCCCCGGAGGGACCGCTCTCCACTCCTCATGGTGCCACACAGTGTGGGTGTGAGACCACGGACACTTCAGCTGCCTAAAGACAAGGCTGGGGGATGCCCAAAGAATCAGAAATCAATGACTGGATCAAGT
Organism: Glis glis; assembly: GCA_004027185.1. NCBI lineage: Eukaryota > Metazoa > Chordata > Mammalia > Rodentia > Gliridae > Glis > Glis glis. The sequence continues at coordinate 16,411 of PVJS01000764.1, forward strand.
GGATATTGAAGCCCACATTAGCTCTAGATTTCGCAGCATGCCCTTTCTGGTGGAATGAGTCCTTCTCAGTTGGGTTGACTGTTATTTGTAGACAAACACCTTGCAAGATGGAGGAATTGTCCCTGGAGAAGCCAGAAGAAGCCCTGGGTTATGAGAGCAGGGAGAAGGAAAGCAGAGCATCTCCAGGAGGAAGGCGTGTAATCTGGACAGAGAGAGGGCTGGTGGGAGGGCCGTGCATTTGCTTTCTACGCATTAGACCTTGGGCAAAGAGTCACAGAATTCAGGAAGGAAGAGTGTAAAAATAGGGTCTGTAAACTGGCACTGATTTAAAATAAGCACCGGTGCACGTTTGTGAAATATGCTTGTTTCTCCAGGCACAGTGGCGTACGACTGTCATACCAGCATTTGGGAGGTTGAGACAGGAGGATTGCAGGTTCGAGGCCAGCCTCAGCAACTGAGTGAGACCCTCAGCAACTAAGCAAGACCCTGTTCCAAAATAAAAAATAAAAAGGACTGGGGGTGTGGCTCAGAGGTAGAACCCCCCGCCCCGTTCAATCCCTAGTACCACATACAAGAAAGAAACGAAGGAAGGAAATAAATACACTAATTTTATTATCTTTTATTCTGATTTAACATCCTTTTGCTTTTTTGGTATTAAACTATATTCTTTGATTGAATAGTATAAATTTTGGGTTTTTTTGTGGTTGTGGGTGAACCTCTGAGCTACAGCCTCAGCACTATTTTATTTATTTATTTATTTATTTAAATTTTTGAAACAGGTTCTAGCTGAGTTATTGAGGCTAGCTTTGAACCTGTGATCCTCCTGTCTCAACCTCCCAAGTACTGAGATTACAGGCATACAATACTGCGCTCAGCTGAGCGGTATGAATTTTTATGTTTATTATTTTATTTTGGCAAAGTAAAAAATGTTGAAGCCTTCATTAGCAAGCTTTTTATAATACTTAAAGTTCTCTGTTTGGTGAAACCCCAGGATCTGGATATTATCAATGCAGATCCATATCTTTTGTTGATTGCGATGGTTAACTCAATGGTGTCGACTTGTTTGGCCCCAGATGTTTGCTCAAACATCAGTCAAGATGTTGCTAGATGTTATTAACGTTTATACCTGTACACTTTGAGTAAATCAAATTACCCTCCATGATGTGGGTGGCCTCATCCAATTCATCAAAGTTCTCAGAGAAAAGACTGGAACGTTGAAGGAGCTGGGGACTCTGTCCCCAGACTGGCTTTGGCCTCCAACAGTAGCCTCAAATCCTGCCACAGTCTGTCCAACCTGTTGGTCTGCCTTACAAGTTTCAGCCTCGCCAGTGCACACAATCACGTGGGTCCCTTTCTTAAATCTCTCTCTTACTCTCTTTCAACACACACACACACACACACACACACACACACACCCTATTTGTTCTGTACCTCTGGAGAACTGTGACTAATGGACTTATTCTTGGATGTCCGTTCTATTAACTAATGCTATTTAGTCTTGGGATGGTTAATTTTCTGTGTCCGCCTGACTGGATCCCAGGACGCCCAGATATTTGGACGGATATCATTCTGAGCATTTGTTGTTTTGGGATGAGATTAACATTTAAGTCAGTGGACTGAGTAGAGGAGATGGCCTCCGGGGCGTGTGTGGGCCTCATCTAATCAGATGAAGGCCTCTAGGGAACCAAAGGACTGACCTCCCCAAGCAAAAGGATGATTTTTTCTAACCATTAATTACCCTTAAAGTCATGAATTCCTAAAAGTATCTCTTTTGTAACATGAAAGGATCACAAGTAAGTGAAAAAAGAAAAAAAAAGTAAGTCAACAAGAAAATAACAGTTCTGCAGAGTTCAGTGTACACACACGGACAGGACCCTACAGATCTGTTTATTTTCACTTTTCTAACCAGACGGAGGCGTTGGCACATGAATGTAAACAAGCAGAGACTTTATTCTCAGCTGCTTGATTCTCCTGCTCACCAGCACACTTTCCTGGAGGTCCTCCAGTCTTGCCCAGCTGGCCACCTGAAGGCACCAGCAGCTCATCAAGGCTGAGCTGTGCCCTGGTTCCTGCCTCAACTGCTTGGAAACAGAATGCTGCATCATAGATCTCTGGGGGTGATGGAGGTTTGAAATGCGGGATGGAATTTGTGGGGCCCGGGGCTCCAGAAGTACAAGCGTGGACTAACATGCAAAGAAAATAGAGAAAATCCAACATCTTATTTTATTTAAACACTTTAAAAACCTTGAGCTTTCATTTTTACAGCAAAACATATGCATATTCACACTGAGTGAGATGTTAAGGACCATGGAAGTCTCAGGTCAGTTGAGGCCAGGTGTGGCTGCCAAGCGAGTTACAACAAGTCCTTTGAGTTTTCAGGACTTTTCCCCATTGGAATTGCTGGTAGAGAATCATGCCAGGTCTCCATCACAGGGTCTTTTCAATGCTCCTTGGTGGGTGTCTGAGGCAGAGGGCGACCCTACCGCGTGGGGAGCTGGTTCTGCCAGGCGCAGCACTTCCTGACCATGGATGCACAGTCCCTCACCTGTAGAGCCACCCTCAGTATCTGTGTCTCTCCAAAACCCCAAACCACTGAATCAGAAACACCGAGGTGCGGCCTTGAAATGTGTACTAGAGAGAAATACCCAGGTGTTTCTGTGTCCCCCGAAGCTGGTGACAAAGATCTCTACACAGCGCACCTGACTCTCAGCCCAGTGAGTGAACTGGGATCAACAGAGTCTAGCATGGACCCGTGCCAGTTTCATGCACATGTAGATCTGTTGTATAAGTATATGCTGCTGATAGAAATCTCCACCTCTTTCAGGGGACATTTTTATTTGAAGAAGTTATTGAAATGCACACATTTGGGTATTCGTGTAAGGCTAATGGAACTAACTACAATACAGGCAAAAACAGACCATCAATAAATTTAACCAATAAGAAAACAGCAGTGTCCTGCAGGGCGCAGTGGTGCACACCTGTAATCCCACTACTTGGAAGGCTGAGACAGGAGAATCACAGGTTCAAGGCCAGTCTCAGCAACAGGGAGACTCTCAGCAACCTAAAGAGACTCTTTTTCAAAACAAAAATACAAAGGGCTGGGGTTGCAGCTTAGAGGTAGAATGCCCCTGGGTTCAATCCCCAGTACCACACCAACAATTAGCAGTGCTCTGGTCAACATCTGAGTGGTTTACTTGCTGTGGCTTTTGGAACGTGAATGATGATGATGAGAATAATAGTAATAGAAGTAGTAGTAGTAGTAATAGTAGTAGTAGTAGTAGTAATAGTAGTAGTAGTAGTAACAGTAGTAGTAGTAATAGTCGTAGTAGTAGTAATAATAGTAGTAATAGTAGTAGTAGTAATAGTAGTCGTAGTAATAGTAGTCGTAGTAATAGTAGTAGTAATAGTAGTAGTAGTAGTAGTAGTAGTAGTAGTAACTGGAACCTAAAATATAATTAAATAGCACAAAATTAAATTACCCGAGTTAACGATTAATGTCAAATGACATTGTGCTCACTGAGACATTTATATTAGAGATAGCAAGGTGACAGCAGGGAATGGGGACAAGATAACCCAGAGCAGCAGAGCACAGGTTGTTGTGATTGTCCCATGAGGGATTAAGGATGCCTGAGAGTGAGCACGGCCATGCAGAAGGAGAAAAGAATAGCACACCGTGAATATGAAGGGGTGAGTCCATAGGCAAGTGCTGACCTGGGTGAGGAGCTGATGCAGGGTGGCCGCCAGCCAACGTGGGGTGCCTCTAGAGTCAGACAAGCTGGGTGCAAACCTGCGCTCCACCTAGCACACCTGTGCAATCTTAGGAAAGTCACAGGCTCCCTCTGAAGTTTGGTTTTCTCTCTTTAAAGTGGTGATGACTATACTTGAACTTTTGGAGGGCTGCTGGAGGAGCGAATGCAGATGTACCCTGACTGTCCTTATTCTATAAAAATAGCTGCGATGGGATGTGCTTTTGGCTTTTATAACTTAGTTTAATTTTAATTATATGAAAAATTATTTTTCTGTAACTTAATTTGTTTTTGTTTATATTCTTGCATTCAGCAAAGTCTTGGGAGCCATATCATTAAGGGGGTCTCTAATTTCCAACAGCTTTGAGAAGTCTCACAGGGGGCAGGATGTGAGGTATGGTATCAGCCTACCCTCTTCTATTTGGGCATCCAGCTGGGCTATCTTTTTTTCTATCTGGTTATTGCCTGCAGGTAACTGGGTTGTGTCCCATCCTCTCTTGTTTCCCACAAGGATTTCTTAGCGCACCAACTCTCTTTGTCATATTCATGTTCTTCTCAGCTCTTGGAGCTGTAGGGAACTCTATACTTTGAATGCATATAGTTAAAAACTGGATTGTTTTGCTGTTCTCTGAAGTTCTCGGGGTTATCTGCCTAATCTAACATACCATGTGGCCATTTATTCTGTTCTCACACCACCAGGGCAAGGAACTCTAGGTGCCTGCTCCTCCTTGGCTTTAGCAAGTTCTGGAACATGGGTTGCTTTATTATTAGTGATATCAATTGATCTGCCTACCCCCGCAACCATGACTTACTATAGAGCAGGGAGCGATAAGAGGGGAAGGTCCCTGTAGGAACTTTACAGGAACATGGCTTCTTGACACACACTGGACTACTGTTCTATCATAGCCATCCTTACCAATCTCGTGTAGAGGGTGGGGTGAAGCGGCTCCGACTGATTCCACCATCTACTCCCCCAGTGTACCTAACCTTAGAAACTGGGATTTGAAAACTAGGGTAAGATTAAGGGAGGAGCTATGTGTGTATTTTAATTTCAAAACAATTCGAGAATGTTTACTTCTGTTCACTAGAGTTTTGGAAGTTTTATCCAAAAAAGGCAAGCAAAATAAATGAGAATAAAAAGAACTGAATGCAAAGAGAAAAACAGATTATTGTTTGCAGATGATGCAATTATTTTTATAGAAAACCCAAGATGACGAGCAGAAATACTTTTGGAAACCTAAGCACATTTGGTAGTTTTGTCTGATATAAGATCAGCATACAAAATGCAAAAGTTTACCTTTTTACCAGAGATAACTGACCAGGAAATGGACAAACATTAGCCCACATGCGATAGCCATAAAATCTCTAAAATATTCTCACAACAAACAAAACACAAGATCATAATAGAAAAACATTAAATACACTAAGGAATAAAAAGGGAGATGGAGATGTTATTTTCATATACAAGATTCTATGACATTGTAAAAATATAAATTATATCGAAATTAATACCTCAATTCAATGCAATTTCTTTCAAAATCCCTACAGGATAGATTTGATAAGATCTATAAGATTTGATAAGCTGATTCTAAAATGTAAATGAAAGAAAAAGTAGCTTGAAAAAGACATGAAGGTAGGGGAAATCACGGTACTGACTAAGCAACACCATAAGCCGCATTTGGTGGTGCACACCTCTAATCCCAGTACTTGGGAGACTGAGACAGGAGGATTGTACTCTCAGTGCCACCATGCAGTAACCTTGCTGGGCCCTGTTTGACAAAAACTAAAAAGGGCTGGGGGTATATCTCAGAAGTAGAATGCCCCTAGGTTTAATCCCTGGTATACACACACACACACACACAATATTGCAAATCCCAGTTCAGTGCAAAGCAACAGAGGAACACATAATCAGCAATGTGATTCCGTACAAGAAGATACCAATGGAATACCATATGATCAAAATTGGAAGATGACATATATGACATCATAAATTATTGGCAAAGTAATCGATTATTTAGTAAACTGCTGTTAAAGAAATTGGCTTAGCATATGGGGAAGAATGGAATTGGATTCCTTCTTCATGTCTTTTATGAAAATAAATGGCAAATAGATTAATGCTTAAATTAAGTTTAAATTATAAAACCAAATAAATGGAAATAGAGTAGACTATTGTTATAATCTCAGCGTAAAGACGGACTTCGTAAACTAGGCTTTAAATACATTAACCTTTCAAGGAAATTTATGGCCATGAAAACATAAATGATAAATAATGATTGTGGTTCAATATAAGTTAAGACAAAGTTAAATGACCAGGACAGAACAAATTCATATTTCCTAAACAAATAGGGAACTGTACCTGGCTCTGAAGGGACTCCTTCAGATAACCAAGCACAGTCCTGAATGTCCAATGGAAACTGGACAAAGGGCGTGAGTAAAGTTGCACAGAGAGCAAAACAGCAGAGAAGCACGCCAAGGTCTGCTTAAGGTCACCAGCCATCCTGCGCACGTGAATGAGAATGAAACACATATCCCTGGGTAGGTGTGCAAAATTTAGCCATTTGGCCTCTGCAAATGGATGGGAGGGTTTCGGTCCCTCAAAACCACAGGATGGCAATATAAACCGAAGACACACAAAACTCAAGACTGGGGAGTGGGAGGAGAAGTAATGAAGAGGATAACAATAATAATAAAAGAAGAAGGAAAAAAAAGAAAACATATTCTTCCCAGGCCAGTAACACTGTCCTATGATATGAAGTTTAACAATAATTCATGTGCATACTCCAACTGTAAAGGGTACAGTCTGAGACTACTCAAATGTTATCACAGAATAGTATGAACTGGGCCACTTAAACAACAGCATTGATGCCCCACAGGCTGGAGGCTGGAAGTCCGAGGTCAGGGCACCAGCCTGGCCAGGCTTGTGGTGAAAACTCCTTTTTGGTTTGCAGATGACGATCTTCTTGCTGTGTCCTCCTGTGGCCAAAGATGGAGAGAGAGAAAGCAAGCTCCTTCCCATCTCTTTTTACAGGGACAATGATCCCGTCCTGGAGTTCTGCCTTCCATACGCCCTACCTGCTTATACCATCCCATTAGTGTTTAGGGTTTTCAGCATATGACTTTTTCAGGGACACAAACAGTTTGTCCGTAGCAAGTGTGGAGGATTTAAAAGGAACAATAAAAAACAAGCTTTACAAGGATTATTCTGCACCCTAGAGGATGTGTGCTAATCATAGAGCCTGGCACAGAGTAGGTATGTCTACGAGGTTCTATTGTGGTCTTTAGTCTCTCACAGGAGCAATCACATAACAAGCAACACAGCAAGTTTTTATTTTCATATCTGTTATCTGTTTCCACCCAATGCTTCCAACACCAGGAGAAAATTTAACAAATGATCCAGTTTAATAGCTTAACAATAAGCAAATTGGTTGTCACAAATAACTGGGAGTTGAAAGGAAAGTTGTTTTGGTTACATATAGAATGGCCCCTCGAAGAGCTCATAAATTGATGTTTGGAGTTGATATAATTGAGTCTTGAGGGTTGTAATCCCAGCAGTGGATAAATCTATTATAACGGATTTATGGGGTGGTGGCTAGAGGGCGTGGATTCCTAGGGGGTGCAGCCTTGTTGATTATATACCTGGTTCCTCCTTCTCCTGCTTGCTCTCTCTTGCTTCCGGCCTCCATGATGTGAGGAGCACAGCCCATGTGCTCTCTCCCTCTCTCTGCTTCCTGCCCCCATTCCCTGAGATCCACGGTCCCCGGCCTCACATGAACTGAACCTGAAATCATAAGAAAATAAATCTTCTTTCTTCTATGTTACATGGTCAATCTTTTAGATTATACCTGCAAGAATGCTGATGGATACAGAAAGGTACACTTCAGCAGAGGCTCTGGTTCTATCCTGGTCATTTTCCAGTCCCCTCACCCCTCGCAGCAATTCCGAGTTTCAAGCCACCAACAGAACATCAATTTGGAAAAGAGGCAGCAGTGACTTCTGGTGACACATTTTGTCTCATCAGACTGGCCGTGATGGGTTTATATGCACTTTACAGAAGCAATCTGATGGGACAGGAAGGCTGCCATCCATGCATGAGCTTAGTCCTGGTTCTGAGTCACTGCCCCATAGAGGGACACAACAATGACAAGGTCACCTTTCACCAGTCCTAGCTCTGCTGGTGCTAGTCTTTCCCCAGCCACCTGGCTGCTGTATCTCGGGGAGGAGAAACCCAGGGAATCCCCTACAAAGGGCCCATGGGAGAACCAAGCTCTCCAGTAACCACATCTGCAGCTTAGAAGGACCCCAGGTGGTCCTCTTGGTTGGGGAGGCATTATATACATTGGGTCTCAGAACAAAGTACACATTTAAGGGGTGGGATTGGAAGACAGAGATGCTTGGGACATGAAATGAACATCATTCTTAGGAGAGAATGCACTCCCCCAGGAAAAAAAATGGCTTCTCAAATCATGGTCTAAAGACATGTATCAGAAGCACCAAGCATACATGTAAACATTCAGATTTCTGTGCCCCAGTCATGACTCTGCTGGGTTAGACCCTTAGGGAGTGGAGTTCAACTAGCTGCTTGTGAAATCAGGCCCACGGAGGTACCCAAGGCAGGTCAAGGCACAGGGTCCAGCATGGAGGACAGCCCTAGGAAATGGGTCCTTCCATCCCTAGCACCCTGCGGGGCCATGAAGGGAGAATATGTTTGGCCAACTACAGTTTCTCTTGTTGGTTTATGAATGCAGCACTGGTTCAAGTCTTTTTAGGCCCCAGCTTTGTTTAAAAGGGGGCAAATTGATTTCTTATTCCAGGAAAAGCACACATAAAAAGGTTCATATGGCTTCTTTGACATCAAATAGTTTTTTTTAACATAACAAACTGTTTTGATAAATTGAGTGCCTCCAAATCAAAGCCATATGGGAGGTGCCTGGACCGAAAGGGCAGAGAGAGCATGGGTAATTGGCCCACAGTTCAAACACAAGAGTAATTCTAGGAGGTGGCAGCCAGATCTGAAGGGGCTGGCGGGCTCTTCTCCTGCCTTCTGCAGAGGCTGTGTGTGCTCGGTGCTGCTCAGAGAATGAGCGAGATCAGACTAGCAGGAACCCTTCACATTTTGTCTCTGTGGATTTTGTCTATCAATATTTATCATATTAGTAATGTGCAGAGATTTTAAAATGCATTGACTCAAAATATTGTTATTTAAAAATGACAACACATCTATCACCTGCTAATATATGACATTTTTATAAAAATAATATATTTCCCAAGAAAAAATTAGCAAGAAGGGTTAATGATGCCATTTTATGTATCATAACTGTCTTTAATGTCTTTCTTCACATATGAGAGCAGGATTGTTCGGCTCCAATATGCTACTTCAAGTGATGTGTATTAAAAAATTTTGACCTCATGCAAACAGGTGGTTGGAAAAGGAAAGAAGATTTTAATAACCTTTTCAGGCTACTTGTGGACATTTTAATTCTGTACAAATGCTTATGCTATTGCACATTAAAATCTATGGGTCATTCCTTGCACTTTGAATGTGCAAGATGTTGTAACACCATGCATTGGCCATTTGAGAAGCTCTTGGCCCATGTGAGTTAAACAGCTCACGGACAGCTTAGCTCATTTCATAAGACATAGTAAAAAACTGAATTTATTAATATCACTACCAATTGGTCAGGAAAGTCTGTATTCATGAGGAAGCTGTGTGGAGCACAGTTACACATTCGAATTTCCCAGAATTCGAATTCTCTCTCTCAAGAGCTGGCATTTTGTAATTGGCAATGGAGATAGCCAATCGGTTTTCTCAAAGTGACAGGCCAATGCTGCCTGCTTTGAGGGCTATGTCTTCCACTCACACCTGAGTGACCAAAGATTGCCACCTCAAAGGTGGGTTTCCATAAAACAGTAGCTAGCACAGTTGGCAGCTGGGTGCCCACACGATGTCCTTGAGGAAGCCACTGTGTCACTGTGCAGTCCCAGAGCTCCATGACTATTTCTCACTTCATCATGGAGAATACCAAGGAGACAGGAAACCCAGGTGGAAGTTTAATGGAATTAACAATCTTACTGATTCATCAAGTGCATTCTTAAATGAAATTGGTGTTTCCTTTATGCTACTATTTCTCAGTGGCAAATGCGGTTTACTGCAAAAAAAATAAAAATGGAAAATTACGGTTTACAGTTTTATTGGTATGAAAGGACCCACAGATTCAGCCACCATCGCTTTAAAAGCCCCAGTGCCAACATCCATGCTGTGCCGAAGGCAAATGCTGTATTAATACATTGTGACATAGGTTTGTCTTCCAGGTCCCCTGAATATGTTGCACAGAGGACTCACCTTGAGACCCCTGCACTACAGAAATGGTCTCTGCACTACAGAAATGGTCTCTGGCCTGCTGTCTGCTTTGTCTTTCCTACTATACCAAGACCTATCACACCATCCCAACCCCCTTCCCCAAGTGTCTCATTCACCTCAACCTGTTGTGTCTCTGCTCTCTCTGACCCTAATGAAGCTGCTGGCATCTCCAGAGCAGGGTTAGTTTTGCACGTGTCTGAGGTCCTAGTACCTAGCCCAGGGGCTCAGTGCTATTCAAGGAAGAGTAAGCAGGTGAGTGAGCAAATGAAGCAATGAATGAACGAGTGGAGGAGCTTGGCTCTAATGGCCCGGCATGCTTTCTGTTCCTCAAATGCACAATGCTTGTTTCTATCTGAGGGTGTTTTGGTTACCATTTCCCACCGCCAGAAGCTTTCCTTCTGATATTTCAACATCCGACTCTTCTCGGTACAGAATCTCAGCTACGACGTGTCTCAGATTGAAATACCTGCCTCCACTCCCTCCACCTCCCTCGTTCTATTTCTTTACAATTCACATGTCACCATGGACTATACTTTTATTTTAGCACCTAGCAGCCATTTAGTGCAAAATTTCAATGAGTGATTGAATGAATGAATGAACAAATGAATGAAGAGACCACTCAATGGACATTTATTAAGTGCTTGCTATGTGCAAAGCACAGTGGATTCAAAGTCTTTGTTCTAAATGAGCTTCCAGGGCATGTATATGGGAAGGGAAAGCAGATGATAGACAAATGACAGACCAATCCTCGTGAGATAACAACCCTGCTGTTTGTTTAAGGAGCTGTCCACATTACAAGGGAAGTGTGTCAGGTGGAAGGGGGCCTTGTTAGGCTTTCTAGTCATCTCCCTGTGGAGGAGCTCACCAGCTGGACCTCGAGGTAGTATGCAATTGCATTTACTACTCAAGAGTTGAGGAGGGCCCAGCATGCTCCCAAGAGCATTGTCCCGTAGGCCTGTTACCTTTGCCTGTCTTACTGCTCCTGCTGCGTTCTCTATCTTTCCCATCTCCCAGGAACCTGACCTGAACAGAGCCTTCTTTTTGCCATTGCAGTGTCTAGCTGCACACAGAGAAGGAACTCAGCAAACAAGAACGGGCGAGGAAACCAGGGCCTGGAGAGAGGGCTAACACAGTTGTGCCTGTGTTGTTTGGGGTGTAGGCCTTCTAGGGTTCTTGACTGTTGTTCACACCGTGATTTGAATAAGCACGGTTGTCCACAGCAGACCTGTGTGTGTGCGTCTTTGGTTGAGACTTCTATCAGGAGCCACAGTCTCCCTCCCTCTTCTTCTCTTCCAATGTGCTCCAGCGCAAATCAATCTTTATTTCTTTGCCATTATCAGCCCGTCCATAAATCAGTCTTGCCCACTTCGTAGTCACTGCGGCAGGGCCTCCAGCTGTCCGTTGCCTGCAAATGGTGTCTTTTTTTTAAGCTCATCATCGCCAGCTGTTCCTGGAGCATGTAGCCCCTGCATTTTCGACAAGTGTCTCATCTGTAAAATCATTTCTCTATTTCCCCCCTCTCTCCTCTGCCTTGTTCCTGGCAGCCGCCCACAGAGCTGCACCCCAGGCATTTCTCCGCAGAGCACCCAGCACATGTCCATGGCTGGCTCTTAGGTAATAAAAGCCGGCTTTCAGTAAATCATATGAGTAAGGAGATCCATAAATCTTGCTCTTGCCCCGTGCACATCAATTCTCATTGTCACGAATACCGCAGGCATGAGTCACTTGGCCTGTGCACTAATTTTGGACCAGTGGCTGACTCGCCCTGATGGAGTGGGGATGATGCCTCGGAGGAGTCTGGCTGGGCAAATTGGTGTCTCTGGACTGAAGGGCGAATCAGGCCCAATTCCAGCAAATGACAGTGAGCTCAGCAGTGGTCCCTGTCCTGTGCATCCTGCCCTTGCAGGAAGGGACCTGCTTGTTTACGTGGCCCAGAGTGATGTTCTGTCCTGTGCACTATGTACAGGGACAAGCGAGGTTGGGAGGAGAGAATTCCTTGTTTTCATAGCATTTCATACTCCACTATTAGTTACCATCATGACAATAAAACATCTCTGTTGTCAGCGTTTGAATACAAAGGGCACAGGCCGGGAGGGTGTACCTGCTATGGCACAGCCTGAGCCTCAGTGGTGGCATTTGTAATGTGTCTCAAGGACATAAGAGGCTCCTGCATGCTAATGCATGTTCATTACATGTGCACAAATGTGGTAGCTCCCGTGGTGGGATGGAGGAATGACTTGTGTATACTCATATGGTGTTTACCATTGTCACAGTCACGTGGAAAGGGAGGCACAGGTGAGGGGACAGTCCTAGGCCACATCTGTCGGTGTCTATGTAACCTTTGGTCATTCACATTTACCAAAGATGGGGCCGTAGATGACAGTAGGTAGAGATTGGAAACAGCTGAGCTTGACATCGGTACTCTGATGTTTTTGTGTATTCCACTGGGACTGGGAATGGTCCTGTCATTTATACCCCATGAAGCTAGCTAGCATGGGGACTGGGGCTGAGAGGCCCCTCCACCAGGATTAGGTGGAGTAAGGAGAGGAGGGCAGTGGAATGGAGATCAACTTCTAGTTGGGGACATCAGCTGGCCTATTCCCTTCTGTCCAGGCCCTTCCACACTCTGTTCAGTGGTGGGAAGGTTTCCATGGACAGGAGAGCTATATCCAAGGTCTTCTCTCTTCTCTCTAGCATCAACTTTGCATATGGCAGAAGCAACCTCAATGGGCTAGCCTGGCATTCTATGCCTTTCAAGAGCACAAACCTGAAAAACTACGTCTTACAAGAACAATAGAAGGATTGGAGGACTTGGTCTGCCACACCTTTATTTTTATTCCCCTTCATCTTGTGCCATTTTCTACCCTTCTCTCCCACTGCAGCTGCACCATGGAAGACAGAAGGCATAGATAGCTATAAGACAGGTGGGTCGTCCAGCCTGCTCTGGACTTCTTATGAGCAATAATAAACTTCTATTCCCATAATAAGATCTGGGGTTTATTTGTTATCGCAGCATGGCTTCCTAATTCTAACTAATTCACCACTGTCAAGAGGAATTTATTCTTGTTCTATGAAATAAAGTTGCAGCCACGTTTGAAAATCGGAGGTATCAAATAAAAATATTAATTTTTAAAATTAAGTGTTTAAGACCATTACCTCTGGAAATATAGACCATTAATTTTTTTTTTTTTTTTGCGGTATTGGGGGTTGAACGCAGGGGCGTTCTACCTCCGCGCTACGCCCCCGGCCCTATTTTTTATACTTTATTTTGAAACCGGGTCTCACGAAGTTGCGGAGGGCCTCACTAAGTAGAGAGAGAGAGAGAGACAGGGAGGGAGAGAGAGAGAGAGAGAGAAAACGCTTGCGCGCGCATGCGCAAGCTGAGGCTGGCTGCAAACCCGGATCCTCCGGTCTCCGCCTCCCAAAGTACTGGGATTACAAGCGTGCACCACCACGCCCAGCTAGACCATTAAATATTAATCGAGCCACATGCTTACTGTGGAAACTGAAGCACAGAACAGTGCCAGATGAAGTAGCAAATCCAGGAGGTGTTTTGGCACTTCACTAATTACCTCTCTTCTTAGTCTCTTTATTTTGGTACTGGGGGTTGAATCCAGGGGCATTTTAACTCTGAGCTAAATATCCATTCCTTTTTTTTAAAAACAGGGTCTTACTAAGTTGCTGAGGGGCTCACTAAGTTGCTGAGGGTCTCCCTAAATTGATGAGCCTAGCCTCAAACCTGTGACCCTCTTGTCTCAGCCTCCCAAATACTGTGTTAAAGGCATGTGCCACAGCACCTGATTGTTTTCATTCTTTACATTTCCTGGTTTTATTTTATGAGCCATGGCAGATTCAAGACCGTCTGTCTTCTCCAATGTACTCTCTTCTTTTCTGCTACAGAGCTCCTTCTCAACTTCTCATCCCTTTTCCAGGAAGGAACACTCTAGGTCTGCTATACATTTTGAATTACTGTTATTCTAGGGTGATTTTCATACCCATATTGTACTTATGAGTGAGGTGGGTTGATTTCAAAAGCAGCCACAACTCTTCAGTCCTGTAAAAATACTCATGTCCTTTGCAGGTCTCGACATCAAAAGGTGACTTTATTTATTAATTTATTTAATTTATTTTTGGTCCTGGGGATTGGACCTGGGGCATTCTACCTCTGAGCTACACCCCCAGATCTATTTTCTAATTTTATTTTGAAACAGGGTCTCACTAAGTTGCTGAGGGCCTGGCTAAGTGGCTGTGGCTAGCATCGATCTCAGCCTTCCAAGTACTGGGGTTACAGGCGTGCACCACCACCTCCAGCTAAAAGGTGACTTCTTGACCCTTGAATCTGTGCTGGCTTTGTGACTTTCTTGACCAAAACCATGAAGCAGAGACAACTCTGCGCCAGCCCTGAGCCCGGCCTCGAGAGACCTTGCCTGCTTCTGTTCACTGTCTTGAAAATCCACCACCAGCCTGTAACCAGGCCCACTCTCCTGCTGGTGGTGAGGACAGCATCGTCCCAGCTGAGACTTGAGTGTACTGCACCGCAAGCCCAGGTTCCACCAGTGGAGCTGCCAAGAAAACACATAGCTGACTGAGAGCCATGGATGAGCCCATCTGAGAACAGAAAAATGGCGCCCCCTGCCTCCAGCCTCCATGAGCTAAGTGCATGCATAATGTCTTAGACCTGTCAGAGCCTTGTGGTTATGTCCTGCCCAGCTGACTGTGGCAACAGAGAGCAGACGACAATGGGCAAAGCAATTACAAAATCCTCTTTACCAAAAAATATTCCCCGTTTACAGCCTCTTTACCTTTGTGATTTATTGGATTTTCACAATATTTCTATCAAGTATATAGTCACTCAACCATTTTGCCTAAAATGGGTTCCTGGGTTTGGAGATCTAAGTCATTTCCAAGTGGTCTCACATTAGCTCATATTAGAGCCAAATCTTAAGCCTTTTTGCTCTGACCCAGGACAAGCGAGCTTAGACTTCAGGTCTGTCTTCACAGGGAGAATTCGAGATCCTTGATAGTCTTCAATGTGCCCTTCCGGAGTCTCCCTCCACAGCTAGAACTGCGGGACCCCCACACAGCAGCTGACCGCTTTATGAGGAATCATTTCAGAATCACCCTGGATAGTTAGGGAAAAAAAGCCTTTACTCTTAGGATCTAGCTATTTTTCCCCATTTTTGCTTTTTTTTGATAAATATATGAGACCTACATAGTAATCACCATATATGGAGCTAGGATTTTCTTTGGAAGAAGGTGTTTGTCCTCAGTCTTAAAGTTTAGGAAAGCAGGTCAGAAAAGAGTATGCCATTTGTATGTCGTGTGTATAAGTGTTTGCGTTTTCCCCAATATAAAACAGGAAGGCCTTGAAACCTTCCTACGTGGACAAAGTATGCTTTAAAAAATTAGCAAATTCTATTATTAAGGTTAAAATATGCAGCCGAACATTTTGGGATACATATAGATAATGAAAAACAGATTATCCATCACCTCACATAGTTACCCATTTCTTTTGTTCTGTTTTTGTGGTAACATGCTCATTTGTCATGAGTCCCACATGCAGTATAATTCTTGTTACCTACAGTCCTTATGTTGTACATAAAATCTGTTCACTTGTTCATCCTATGAATCTGCTAATTTGGATCCTCTGCCTTATAATCTCTACATTTCCTTCCACACATACCCCACCCCTAGTAATCACTGTTTTATTCTCTGTCTCTGTATACTTGGCTTACTTTGGATTCTACGTATAAGTGAGATCGTGCAATCTTTTTTGTCTGTAACATGGCATTTGCTTTTAATAAAGACACAGAATGAGATGGCAAAGAATATTTCTGAGGGTGCACGGTTCTGCTTTTCATCAGGTGTGGACCGACATTCTCTGGTCTGGGACTATAGTGCTGAGGGTGGTGTGAGAAAGATTGCATGTGAATGAGGGAATCCTATTTTTCAGCAGAACCCATTCCCAGTGACATCTTCTTTGTAAACACAGTCATGCTGTCCAATTGTGGGGAAAAAAGTCATGCAATATATTTCTAGTTATGGTCTAAAACATAGATGCATAGATGTTTCCTTTACCACTGCTTTTTAAATCAATAAATAGCATCTGCCTTTAGATTCAGTAAATCAGACGTGAAATTTTTCCTTGAGACAGATTTTTTTGTGTTTTTGTTTGAATAAGCTCAAGGCTTAGGGGTATAAGGCACTATTTAAGTGTAAAAGTTTTAAGTGAGACACCCATGGCGAGCCACGGTAGAAAAGACTTCAGCAGAAAACTTGAGCTTCCTTCCTTCTTAATTTAACATATTCTTTTGGGGTTGTCTTGATTGCTTTCCAATCCCTTTATTGCACCATACCCATATTTAAATGGCCACCCTCTTCTGTCATAATTCAACACTGTACTTTAAGGGCTACCCAACGTAAGTTCAACACCAGTGAATTTGCAACATTGCAGTGTCGGTAAGAACATGAATAGAACCATCATATATAATGCTACCACATTTTACAGTGGAGGCTTGAGAAATTTCCTTTCACTGACATAAAGTCCTATAATTTTTCCAAGAGCTAAATAGCCCAACCCCAGAAAAGAATGAATAGCTAAGCACACCACTAAGAGCTCACATTACTCACACTTTTGCTCTTTTGCAAAAATCTTCTAGAGTGCGTGGACTCACACACAGTGGAGTACAGCTCGGCTAATGACAGCCAAGCGACTCTTAGCAAAATAAAAGTCCATTTTCCTGCACCGTTGCTAGGTTACAGCAGCCATTAATTTGCAGGTGCAGGAAAATTGTATCAGCGCTACTGTCCTTAATTGAAATTAGCAATTACCATGTGGGAAAAAAAATGAGACCACCATTTGTGTTCCTCATTCTGACTCAAGCTACATACATGCTCATAGCAATTTTTAGCAAAAGTATGGGGAGATTCTGGACTAAACTCCAGACATTTGACATAAAAGAAGTGGACTGTATTGCATTGTGGCTTGAGCCATTATGTGATGTGGTAAAATGTCCATTGTATTTACAGGACATAAGCTAAAAAAATACAGAAAAAACACCGGGGAAGCTAAAGGTATTTATTTGTCAATTGAAGATTTCATAAGAGCCCTTTGTATAGAAATTAGATCTTTGGAAATTAGATATTGTTTGGAGAAATGAAAATTTCGTGTTTCTGGAGTTATAATCGATCAAGTGAAAGTTTCTAAGTTCTGTTTAAACTTCACTGAATCTTTTCTCCCCATTCCCTATCCAGAGGTGACTAGTGATGATGAAGCCGATGACCTAGCTGGTATGGAGTGAAGAAGGGGATCAATCGTGTATTAAGTACTTGTCATGTGCTACATACTTATTAGATCACACAATTTAGTTTTCAGTCATCCAATGACTTAGATGTTTTGTCAGTTCTCCTTAAATAAATCTCTCTGTAGGTGAGTAGTGTTCTTTCTCTCTCTCTCTCTCTCTCTCTCTCTCTCTCTCTTATTTGTTCAGTTTCTCTACCTAGACAAATACAGATTATCTGTTATTATCCCTGATTTACATTAAGAAAACTGAGGCTTGAATCGTGACATGACTTTGCCAAAATTGCAAAGTGGAATCAACATTCACATTAGGACTTGGAGCCCAGTTCTCTTTCCCCTGGAACTGGGATTCCTGAGAAGTCTGATTATAATTTATAGGAAGATGTTCTAACTGACCAGCTATTGGAATGGGGGAATTTTCCTCAAAGAAAACCCAGGTAAAAGAAGGAGGTTTGGAAGCAGCATCTATTCACTAAAAGTACTGGTAGTAGAGAACTGTGGGTTTCATGCTAATGGTTTGATTAGATGTGGAAGTATGATGGAATTTTTCAGAAGGGGGACTAGTGTGCAGTGGGAATTTCCAAGGGAACTCATGGAGACAGAGCAGGCGTGGCATGTGAGATTACATGAAATTAGTAGTGATTTGGAAGTCAAGTTAGAAAGTCTACACTTGGATCATTTAATTGTAAAATATTTATTGAATACTAGGGCACCATGTGAAACTCCTTGAATAAAAGGATGGGCAAGAGTACAGAGTTCATTTTCTAGTGGGGAAGATAAATAACTACAAATGTTGCTTGACTTGTGATGGGATTACATTCTGATGGGCCCCTCACAAGTTAAAAATATCATTAAGTCAAATATGTATTTAATAGACCTTACCTACAAAGCATCATAACTTATTCCACACATCTCAGTATGTTATAACAGGTGTGATCAGTCCTACAGGGAGGGAGATGCATGTAGAAAGAGCAGCACCATCTTTCAGGAGCTCTGGTGGGATGAAGTGCATTTGATGGACGATGGCGGTGGTTCTTAAACTGTCTCCTAGAGCGAGCCACCTAAGTGTTCTGCTGCTTAAATGGAACAGCTTTAGTTCTTCCAAGTGGTAGAAACAAATTTAATGAATGGAGAGAATTTTCTCACTTCTAGTTTTTCCTTTCATACTATATTTTGAATCATGGCACCTGCTACTATTTCTTTGTGCTAGCAGATGACAAATGAACAAGCTTCAAATGAATATTAATGAAAACTGTAAACACTGCATCATATTTATTTAGACAGTTTCTCGTTATCATTACCATTTTTGTTTTGTGGGACTCTGTTCTTTTTTAAATGAATGTGTACTGATATTATCTCTAGTTGTGATGACACAATTAGACGTACAGATGTCATGGTCCTCACCTTTCCCAGCCCTACTGCTGTGTCACACTGTATTACACCATGGCACACCACACAATACCACACTGCATGACATCATATCAGGCACTGTACCATGCCACTAAATGTCACACTATCACATCATGATACATGCCACATCACACTGCATCATGGCACACCACACCACACCACACACCTCACCACACCACACCAGGCCACACCACATCACAGCACCTAACTACATCACACCACATAATGCCACACCTCACCATACCACACACCATCTCACTATATCACACCACACCTTACCACATTTCATCACATCTTACCACTCCACCCCACACCTCACAACACCACAACATACCACACCACAAAATATCACACCGCATTATATCAAACACTACTGTATGATATCACATCTCACCACACCACACCACACCATGTCACACCACACTTCACCACCAACCACCTCACCATATTATGACACATAATACCTCAGCACACTGCATCACAATACACCTCACCATATCACATCACAATACACCATAACACACCACACCACACCACAACACACCTCACCTTATCACACCACAGTACACCATACCACACCACATCACATCACCACTCGCCATACAACCTCTTACCACATCACATATGCGTTACCATACCACATTCCGCTGACCTACATGGCACTGCACCACATGAGGTACATGCTTCACCTTGTTAAGTACTCTTTATTTGTAATATTTGGCTCAAGCTCTCTGTCCCAGAGGTCCTGACCATCCCAAGCATGGCCTTGTGTGCTCCCGATGACCCGGCCCAGTCTGTCTTACAGAAATGTTTACGGTGTAGTTAGTTCCTCACCTCCCTTGGATTAATTCCTGAAAAGCAAGGCCTGTGTCCCTGGCTCTCTCTACAGTACTGTCACAGGGCCAGGCGTGGTGAGGTCTACATAAATAGGGCTGCACATCCTTAATGCAGAGCAGGTTGGAAGAAACAGATTAGCGATGCGAGACAGGCCCACGGGTTCTGTGTGGTGATTGATCCTCGCATGTGAGGGTGGGTAGAAAGCGGCTTTGTTCAAGACAGGCATCCCTGGGCGGCGGTCAAGGATAACTTATTTTATGCTACTACTGACATGATAATGAGCCCCATCATCTATTAGTGGAACTAATTTAAGTAGCACAAAGTGAAGGCTCAGGTTTTGTAATCAGGTAACAGTTAAACACCTGGCCTTGCCACTTAGAAACCGCAGGATGCTGGGCAAGTTACTCAGCAATTTTCAGGCTGTTTGATCCTCTGAGCAGTGAAGACAATGGGCATCACACAGAGCCGTGACAACAGAAGATGAAATACCGAGAGAACCTAGAATACAGCTGATACTAAATAAATACTAGCTCCTTCTTATTTACCCTCTTTAGAAGGGGGAAACATGGTGAAAATCATAAGAATGAAGTCTTAGAAGAGGTTCCAATACTTCATAATAAATAAAAATTATTTCGGAACAACTTTTGCTTTGCTATCTGGCAATGTGAGAATTCATCAAGAAGTCCAAGTACATTTTTTTTGTGGCCTCTCATCAACAAGGTGAGTAAATTAACCTGTCTTTGGACAATGCTGGCTGCTTTCCAGAGCATTCTCAATGCCCATTCTTCTGAGCACTCTGGGAATTAGTTAAGGCAGTTTGTAGAATCACCACTATAGAGATGTGAGAAGACTCAGTGAGACACTTGGACCTTAAGTCAAGCTGATTTTAGGTTCTGAGTGCCTGCGTGAGATGAGATTTGGCAAGCAAACAACAGCACTTAAAGAGTGCCTTCTCGGCTGGGCGTGGTGGCGCACGCTTGTAATCCCAGTACTTTGGGAGGCGGAGACTGGAGGATCTGGGTTCGCAGCCAGCCTCAGCTCTCTCTCTCTCTCTCTCCCTCTTTCTCTCTCTCTCTACTTAGTGAGGCCCTCCGCAACTTCGTGAGACCCGGTTTCAAAATAAAGTATAAAAAATAGGACAGGGGGTATAGCGCGGAGGTAGAACGTCCCTGGGTTCAATCCCCGGTACCACAAAAAATAAAAAAAAAGAGTGTCTTCTCCTTTCTCTTACAACAGACTCTAGGAAAATACAAGTCACTTAGATCACATTTTAAACAATGAAACACCACATAGTTACATCTATTTCACAAAGACATGATAAACAAAATGTGTGCACTTTTAGTTTATTTGCTCATTTTCTGTTTTTGACTGTTCCTACTTCTGACCTTAGGGATGGATTGCTATAAAAATAGATGTCCAGGAAAATGGGAATGAAATTTTCGTGGGACATATATGTTTCTGACAAAATGGTTAAGATCACTTCTTCTTGCGATGACTTAAGACACACATAGTCAAACATGGGCAAAATGGGAGACCTATTGCTTGAAAAGTTTTTACTGAGCGACCAATGGTTTTAAAAGATGACTGCACATCCTTGGCATTTTTCCCACCCAGAAGAAGAGCCATAACCCCTCCCCTTGAATCTGACTGACAGAACAGCAGCCCAGCCGAGTCCTTATCCAAATTGGAAGTAAAAAGAATGACTGATTTAAGCTTCATTTCTTAGATCTCACAGTAAACCTAAACTTAAAACTGTTTTGATTCATCCTTTGTGATTGTGATCATAGAGATCTACAGAACAACTCTAATGGAAAATGTGAATATAATTTTGTTAATCGTCACATTTGTATGCTTGTTTTCCTATGCATTCTTTCTGCTGGCTTTTCACTGAAAGCAGATGCCCTGAACTTCTCATGGTATAGCTAGGCAGCAGGAGCCTCAGTGGATACAAGAGGGGAGATAGTTCTCTTCCAATAGGACTATGAGTCTACTACATTTTTTATTGTCTGGGTGTGAAGGACTGGGTGCAGAGTAGGGAGTATGTTTTATGTCTTCATCAGAGTCCCCATTGATGTTAGGTGCCAACTCTGTCCTTCTGAATCCATGATAGTGCACGGGAGCCTCAGTCCCCAGTCCAAGAAAACAGCCATGACAATCCCCATGGTCTAGCTGTTGGAAGAAAAATGGAATCTGAGAAACTGAGCAGTTCCCAGCTCTGAGGCTTAAAACAATCCAAAAGACACATGTGTCATCCTGCTGGAAATGACTTTGTCTTTGTAAATAAGAAAAATAATTATGGACAAGTCAGTACAATAACTAGACTTCACCCTGGAGGGAGAAATGGGACAAAGGTTTCTTCCAGAAGATTCCTCAATCAGGGAAGGTAAATATAAACAAAATATTCCCTCTGTCTCTGCTTTGGTCACATGGAGAATTTCATATATCCCACTAATATTTGATTCTTTCTCGCTTTATGTTTTTAAGTTTTTTTCTATGAAAATAAATTATTTTACAGAAATATTTTGGAAGGGCAGAGGTTTCCTTTTTTTCCCCCAATAAGTGGCATTGGTTTATCTGAATTGTGAGTTAAATGGTAACTTTTAAAGTAACTTTGTCAAAGGTGGGTTGGGAATGTCACAAAACCTTTATTGATTGGCCATCAATTGATTTAGTGTTTTTTCAAGCTTGTTAGCAGAAAGGGAAATACTTCCCAGAGCACAATGTAAAATAATAGCATAAAGGAGATGGTCAATCAGGTGGGAAACTGGTCTTTGCCTGTCTTTGAAGTAATTTGAAAATAACATTCCTTTCTGAGTTCAGATGTGGTCAGTTTTCTGTTGCCCTTGTGACCACACACTTCATGGGTCTCACTACATCTTTACCATGTTGTGAGACCCATGCATGGCCAAAGCCGACTCACCCAGCAGATCCACACTCCAGCAGAGGAAAGGTGGTCTGGTCAACATTCTTACAGCTATAATCTAAAAGACTGACCATGTAACCTAGAAAAAAGGAGATTTATTTTCTTACGGTTTCGGGTTCAGTACATGTTAGGCCGGGGACCATGGATCTCAGGGCACCGTGGTGGTAGGCAGAAAGAGGGAGAGCATATGGGTTGTGCTCCTCACATCATGGAGGTCAGAAGCAAGAGAGAGAGCAGGGGGAGGAGGAACCATATAGAATCCCCAAGGCCATTCACACCCCCAGGAATCCACCCCCTCTAGCCACACCTACCAGCCCAGACCACCACCCAGATAAATCCATCACAATGGATTTTTTTTTTCAGTACCGGGAATTGAACTCAGAGGTGTTCTACCTCTACTTTATTTTGAAACTGGGTCTC
The DNA here is from genome assembly GCA_004027185.1 of Glis glis. Classification (NCBI taxonomy): domain Eukaryota; kingdom Metazoa; phylum Chordata; class Mammalia; order Rodentia; family Gliridae; genus Glis; species Glis glis. The sequence continues at coordinate 39,405 of PVJS01000764.1, forward strand.
ACGAAGTTGCAGAGGGCCTCACTAAGTAGAGAGAGAGAGAGAGAGAGCTGAGGCTGGCTGCGAACCCAGATCCTCCAGTCTCCGCCTCCCAAAATACTGGGATTACAAGCGTGCCCCACCAAGTCCGGCTTTCATCACAATGGATTTATCCACTGTTGGGATTGAAACCCTCATGACTCAATTACATCGGCTGCAAACATTAATAAATGAGCTCTTTAGGGGACATTTTATATATAACTATAACAATGGACAAGCAGATTCTTCTCCGAAGGAGAAGTGGATACAGCATACCTCATTTCTACTCATGGCCCATGGGTACAGATCTAATCATTTAGCTCAGGAGCTTGGAGATGGAGTCCATCATTGAGTGATTATTGTCCTGGTGAGATGGGTAGGATTGTTGTATTAAAAGAAGTAAAGGAATACTAGATCCTGGAGAGTAGTAAAAAGTGCCTGCTGTGGCCAGGAAGAATATGTCAACATTCTTGAAAATTATAGAGCAATAGGAGGAAAAGACGCTGGATCACTGAACCTCCATTTGGAGCAGAGGTGTCTGTCTCTGGGTAAGCATCTCCTTACCTCTGGGTCTTAGTCTGCTCAGGCTTCAGTAACAAATACTGTAAATAGGGTAGCTGAAACAACAGAACTTTATTTTGTCAGTGTTCTGGAGGCTGGAAAGGCCAAGATCAAGATGTAGCAGAATGTGGTTTCTAATGAGGGCTCTCTTCCTGGCTGGCAGCCAGGCAGACTTTTTGTCCCAGGTGGTGAACAAAAGAGCTCTGGTCTCTTCTCTTTTTTGTAAGAATACTAATCTCTTGGGGGCCCTACCTGATAACCTCATCTAATTCTAATAACCTTCCACAGGGCACCCCTCCAAATGTAATCACGGGATGGGGGGGTTAGGACCTTAACATACGTATTTAAGAAGACATAAATTTCAGTCTATAATACTCTGACTTGTTCCATACTAGAGAATAGCATTCATTATTTTTGAGATATCGTATGTTTGTATCAGTTATAGCAGCGCACCCTGTTTTCTACATAGTGTATGCTCACAATAAACATGGTACTTATGACATGCCTTACTTATGATAGTGCAGAGCATGAAAATTCCTGCTCAAGTTCTAAAATGTAATTATGATATTCTAATGATGTTCATATAACATTAGCTTTTGGAGAGTGTTATGTCATACTGTTCATCCCTGGTAAGCTTTCAGTTGTCTAAAATCCATGTCTCTTCATAAAAGGTTATTACTATATAATTTTTCTCTACCATAGTATTGTAATATTGTATTTTTGGACCTCTGTATGTAAATTGACAACAGATAATTCTCACATTAATTGTTTCTAAAATGGCTATTTGGAAGGGTTTAGTTACTGTTTCTTCTCTTCTTCTCAAAGCAATAGGGAAAGAAATGCACATTATTTTATAATTCTCTGTAAAAAACCATCAACATATCTCTGGGCCTATCCAATCAAGCATAGAGGGTGGGGGGGAGAGAGATTGCCACTTAATAACTGATGTGGTTTTAATTGTGATCCCCCAAGGATATTTTCAAATCCTAATCATGGAACTTATGAATGTAACCCTACTTGGTAGTCAGGCCTTTGGAGATGTCATCAAATTAATCAGGTTCAGATGAGGTTGTGCTTGATGAGGGTGGATGCCAATGACTGGTGTCCTTATGAGAAGAGGGAAATGTGGACACATAGGGAGAACTCCATGGGATGAAGCAGGTGGATGTTGGAGCTCTCTGTGTCTGCAATCAATGGAGCACTGGGAATTGCCAGCAGCCCCAAAGGTGGAGGAGGTAAGGATGACTCTTCCTGTACAGTTTCAGAGAGTGAAGAGCCCTGCTGACTCCTTGATGTCAGACCTGAGGACTCCAGAGCCATGAAGACTGAGGACTCTAGAGCCATAAAGAATAAATCCCTACTGCTCTATGCCACCAAGATGGCGGTAGTTCGTTATGGTGGCCCTAGGAAATTAATAAGTTAAAGATGGGGTTTTGATGAGTATACTGCTCCAAACCTATTTTAGATCATCTCTGAAGCAGGAATAAAGATGCATGGCAGTTATGAAGCTGGAATGCAGGGGCTGATGTAAAGCCTCTCTCTGTTCCTGAAGGCAGAATCAGGTGCTGAGCATTAGCTCTCGCTGAAGCCCACAGACTTTGGGAGTGAGTAGGCTTGTGAGAATGACGGTATTCCCATGGGCGACAGAGGTTCCCTTGGTGGGTTTACAACAGCCCACTCACCATCTGCGTGGATAATAAGAGTGACAACGACTGCCTCTGTTTTTACAAACAGGAACTTAGTAGTAAATATTCTCTCCATTCTCGAATTTGCCTGTGGGGTGCATTTCCCAGCCATGCCTCATAGCTGGAATTTTCATGGCAAGTCTGTCTTCATCATCTTTGTTATCATCATAGTTTGACCTGCAACAATTTTGCTTTCCTTAAAAAAGAAAATCATGGAGTGATTGTAAGTAAAATCAGTCTTTCTGAAAAGTAAGGTATCTATATGCATTTTATTTGCCTACCTGGTGGAGTTCACCTCTCCCGTGGTCCTGAAAATTGCTTGTTTTTCCTTCTTTGTGATTTATTTCTTTTAGGAATTTCTCCAGTGTTGGCTTGGTCCTCATGAATTCTTCAAGTGTTTGTTTATCATGGAACATTTTTATTTCTCCATCAATTTTGAATGATAGCTTTGCTGGATATATCAGTCTTGGTTGGAAGTTGTTTTCTTCCAGGGTCTGGAGTACTTCATACCAATCCCTCCTGGCATTCCTGACTTGGGTTGAGAAGTCTGGAGTGATTTTTATTGTTTTGCCCCTGCATGTCACCCATTCTTTTGCTCTTAGTGCTTTTAGGATTCTTTCTTTGGCCTCTACGTTAGACATTTTAATTATTACATGGCGTGGGGAGGTCCTTCTTTGGTCCTATCTTAATGGTATTCTATATGTCTCCTGTATATGAATGTCCAAATCCTTTTCTATGTTCAGAAAATTCTCTGAAATTATTTCTTTGAAGAGGTTTCTAATACCCTTGCTCTGTGCTTCTAAACCTTCCTCAATGCCTTTTATCCTTAGATTAGGATGTCTTGTATTGTTCTGTATTTCTTGGATGGCCAGGGTGTGTTGTTGTAATATCTTCTGTATATCGTTGACCTTGTTTTCAGTTTTGAATGAACTGTCTTCCAGGAGTGATACCCTGTTTTCCATGTGGTTGAGCCTACTAGAGTGGGTTTCTATTGCAGTCTTTAATTCGTTTATTGACTCCTTCATTTCATTCAGTGTTTCTTTCTGATTCTTTCTCAGAGCCTCAACTTCCTCCTTCATCTCCTCTATGCTTTCTTTGAGGCATTTCATCATTCTGAAGATCAAAATTCTGAATTCTCTGTCTTGCATTTCCTATAGGTCAGTATCAGTAATCTCACTTGTTGATGCATTGTTTCTTGTTTCCTCACTGTTCCTCATTCTTGTATTTTTGGTGTTTTCAATTTTGTGTTTCTGTTGCCTCTGCGTCATCTTCTTTTCTATGTATAAGACCTTTTGATGGTCCCTGTAGTCCCAATTGAGTCAGTACACTGCAGGCTGTGGTTCCCTCCCATCTGGTTGACCAGGGTGCAGTGTGTGTGTGTGTGGGGGGGGCATACAGGTTCTGGAGCTCGGGTGTTGGCATGTGAGGTCCAATTCGAGGCGCGGTGTTGGATGTAAGCTCCAAGACACAGGTGACGGTGCCTGAAGATGCCCGGTCTCTGAGGCATGGGTGCTGAGGGTAGCCCAGGCCCCAAGGGATGCACACGTGCTCCGGGTATCGGGAGGCATCGTTGGAGGTTGCCAGACTCTAATGCGTGGTGCTGTATATCTCCCGCGGGCCCAAGGGGGGTGTGGACTGGGTATCGGGTGGCAGCGCCTGAGGGTGCACGGGCACTGAGGCATGGTACAGAGGATCTCGCACAGGCCCCAGGGAGGTGCATGGGCTCCTGGATCTCAGGTGGTGGCACCAGAGCATGCCCTGGCTCAGAGGCAGCGTGGAGGGTCGCGCGGGTGTCGGATGGCATCGCTGGAGGGTTTTCAGGCTCTGAAGCATGGCACAGACTGCGCAGGTAAGAGAGGTGCAGGCTCTGGGTCTAGGGTAGCAGCGCAGGAGGACGTGGGGATCTGAGGCGGGCCGTGGAGGGCCACCCGGATCTCAGTTGGCAGCCTTGGAGTCCGGGGCTGGTTGCAGAGGGCCGCCTGGGTCATGCAGGAGGGTCCCGGAGTCTGAGGCCATGTGTGGAGGGCCACCTGGGTCACGCCGGACGGTGCAGCTGGTTGGGTGGAGCGCGGAGGGCCGCTCGGGTCTTGGCTGGTGTGGGGATCCAATGCGCAGGTGATGGGGATTGCTTAGGCTCTAGCGTCTCTGGCAGGAGCCCGCGCTAGGGCAACCTTTGAATGGTATTCACGATCTGCTGCTGGGATGGCCCCACCACTCACAGAATTCTGCTCCAGTTCCTTGCCCCAATTTGCTGGTATGGGGGCTATTAACCCTGGCTGTAGGGTCCAGGGGAAGATGGCTCCTACTGATCCTGCCAACACGGGATTGCAGTTTTCTGTGGGATTCTGTAGCTGGTAGACTCTGTGTCTGTGTAGTCATACGCAGGTTACTGGAAATTGGATTTTGGTTCTTCTATCGCTGTGGGATGTTGTTCAGTTCTGAGCCTCCGAGGCGATTTTGAGATGGTTTTGAGACAGGCTCGTTCAGGGGCTCCTATTCCATCTCCATCTTGGATCATCCTCCCTATATGTATTTTATTAACTAAATGTTTCCTACTAGGTCAACTTCATGTTTATTTTTAAAATATTTAAGTAATAGGATTCCTGTGGCTGCCATGGCAAAGGCTGCTTCAAAGGAGGGGAAGTGATGACTTGGGAATGAGTCCAACAAAGATCTGGCTTATTCCATGGCAATGGGATGAAACCACTCTTTGTTTATTTTGTTTTTTTTTTTTTTATTCATGGTGACTTTATAACATTATGGTAGTATGTGTCTTGAAGGGCAGAAAAATGCTACATGTAGTATGGGAAACCAAAGACAGGCATCCCATCAGGAGCACCATGTTCATGACAGGCACTGCTCCAGAAGGTTGGCTAAGCACACTTGCTTCGTTTTATAATGGAGGACACACTAAAATCCAGGGATCTAGCTCAACTCCCCAGCATCACTCATCTCATAAGTGTTGTAGCTGGGATTCAGACCTGGGTTTTTCTGACTCGATGGATCTTTCCATGATATCCTGGTATTGAACATATCCTCTATGATGTAGTTACTATTTGGGGGCTTCCTGAAAAATAAATAGTGCTAAGAAAAGTCTCGTTTCTATCTCTCAGTATTGAGATTTAATATAAAGCTATTACTTTATAAATTAGTCAAGCCAGATGTGGTGGTACATGCCTGTAAGCAAAGTACTTGAGAGGCTGAGACAGGAGGATGGCAGGTTCAAGGACAGACTTAGCAATATAGTGAGACTATGAGCAACCTAGTGAGACCCTGTTTCAAAACAAAAAAAAAAAAAAATAAGAAGGGCTGGGGGCATAACGTGGAGGTAAAATGCCCCTGGGTTCAATCTCCAATACCCCCCAAATATAAATAAATAAATAAATAAATAAATAAATAAATAAATAAATAAGAAACTCCAATGAATAAAACAGAGCCAGCTGAGCAGAGAGTGGGGAAAGTACAAAGCTTTCAACAAATACTATTGGGAAATTGATTTATATGAGAAAATAAATAAAATTGTATGCCTACTTTGTATCACACATACAAATCAATTCCTGATAGATGAAAACCTTCAATGTGAAAGAAAAAACTATTGAATTTTAGAAGAAGTTTCTATGATATTAAGCCATAATAGAAATAAAATATACTTTACTACATTAAAATTTAGGGCTTTCATTAATCAAATTCATAATAAAGGGAGTAAAAAGTTATAACTTGGGAGAAAATGACTGTAACATATATAACCAGGAGGTTTATTATCAAAATGTATACTCACAATATCTATGACTCAAGAAAGATATAAAAAGCAAACAATACAGTCATTTCATAAAACACTAAATACATATTATGAATAAATGTATGAAAAAGTATCTTATCTCATTAGTAATCATGAAAATGCCAAATACAATTCAAAATGTGTTACTATTTAATAGACAAGAGATTTGGAGGGGGTGTTATAGGGTGACCCATTGAATATTCGTGAGACCTGGACCAGCAGTAACTTTCATTCATTTTCAATGATGTGTAAACTCTGTCCCTTAACAGGAATGCGGTAAGGCTGAAGGTTTGTGTACCTAATATCTGGAAATTCTACTCTTACTTACATCACCTAGAGAAACACTACCTCAAGAGAATAAAGAAGATATGAAAACAATACTCAAGGCATTGTTTTAATAGCAAAAAAATTAGAAAACAACCACACAAATGTCTATCAAATATAGAATAGAGAAGTAAATTGTTCACTATATTATGGAGCAACAGTTAATTGACTGTATAGACATCGATACGGATGAATTGAGAAAATGTAATGTTGAGTAAAATCTCCAAGAAAACAATAATGCATATAGTATGGTTCTATTTATATAAGGGATAAGACCTTGGGAAATTAACAACATGGTGTCTTATTATTTATGTATGTGTAAAACTCTATTAGAAAAAATAAGGGAATGGTTAGCACAAAATTGAGGTGGTAATAGTTCCAGGTTTTGAGGGAGAGAGAGAAATCATGAGAAGTGCAAATAAGGAATGTCAGCTGTATTAGCAGGTCTCCATTTCTTGAGGTCACTAGTGGGTATTGGTTTTAGTGTTATGATGTCAATGTTAAGTATGTTATGTATTCATTTTCATATGCATGTATTTTTCTAAGATATCTTGACATTTTTGAAACGTCCAGAAGGAACACAGCTCTCCTGATGTGTTGGCTTTAGACTTCTGATTTTCAGAACATTGAAAATACATCTGTGTTGTTGTGTGCCGCTCAATTTGAGATAACATGTTCTAGCAGCCATAGGGGACTGTTGCACATCTGTGGCCTTGGTGCCCCAAGCTACACGGCGTGAGTGTTCAGATAGGAAAGAGCCAGGGTCTAATGTTGCTCTGCTCTTGACTAAAATGACCCTTCTGTAGATTCCTACTGGGAGAGAATAGGAGGAGAAGAGGGAGATGGAGACTCAGAGGAAGGGGCAGGGGAGGAGGAAGAAGTCTTTTCCCAGGCCACATAGAAGAACTTTCCTGACCCTGGGACTTGGCAGATCCCCCCTTCCTGAAACGCTCTTCTCTTAACTCTTCACCCTGAGCACTCTACTCATGCATCAGGTCTTTACATCAATGTCACATCGTCAAGCCTTTTCTGATTCTCCAACATTAATTAATGCCTCCCACCCCCTGAACACTGGCGTGAATATTTCCTCTCTGCACATTCTATTCCTTTCTCTCCTAGAATACTTAAGTCATGTGCCACTGTGGCAGGAGTTTGCTTCACAGATGTCCTTGACTTGGTCGCAGCTCTGTAAAGGCAGATGACACGTCTACTTGGTCCATGCACTGCAGTCAGTGTTGTGCACGTGCAAGCTTTCAGTAAGCACCTGGTGTGTGAATCCATGGAGGAAAAAAGAAAGTAAATGAATCTCAGTGGATCTGCCCTGTGCGCGCACACCTCAGTTCCTATACCCCATGAGCCTCTCCCCAGCACTTCCTGAAGTAATCAAAGGTGTCCCTGAGAGTTTGCACGCTGTCCCCTGGGCACTGTGCGGCTGGGCATGGAGGTCTCATCCAGGTGTCTGTGTCTTTTTGGAAGGAACAGAGTCCTGGTGTGGGACACAAACCTCTCCACTCTGCATTGCTGCATGGAGGGACCCAGGGTACTGCTATGTTCTGGTCCCCTCTGTCCCCTGATCCACATCCAGCACAGTGTTGTGGGATGCTTGTATAGAAGCCACTTCACCGATTTTGTGCAGCCTGCGCCTTCAGCCATGGCTCTGGAGAGCAATAAATTCAAGTGGGAATACATGTGGAATTCAGTCGCTTTCTCCGTGGCAGTATTTTATGTCTGGCTCCTTCTTCCTCAGGCGGTCTCCCTAGGAACTCTTAAATCCTCAGGCAAATAAGCCTGTGGACCAGCTCCTGTTCCCCACACACTGTCATGTCCCAATCCCACTTGCTTCAGAAAAGGATTTAGAGACACCACAGGTGGGCCGCTGAGATGAGGCCATTTAAGTTTTCTAAGGGTGAGGTGTTCTGCGATATTTAGGTGGAAATACTGAATCGCTGCTCTTGCTGGTTGGTGGGGGTTGTGTTTGATAAGGGAACCACCTGCCCAGGGAGAGGGAGAACTGGTCCCCAAGCCGAGCCTGTTCCATGGTTGCACCTGAAGATTGCAGCCTTCACCTGCAGCAGGTCAGACCTGAGCAGACCTGGGTACCACTAGCTCCATGCTCGCACAGCCACATTGAAGACCCGATGGTTTTATTTGTGGAGAATGCGACTGCCAGAAACAGGTTAACATTTGCCTCGGAAAGGTCTAAGGGTCATGGAAAGCCATGATTAGACTGATGGGCTCGCTGAAAGCAGCCTGTTCCTCCAAGGTAAACGTTCCTGTGTCTCTTGCCGGTGCCTATTTCCAAATATCCCACTTGTCAAACATTGTCTCAAGGACCTTCTGCACATCCTCAGCAGTTGTATTACTAACCACAATCTCAAAGACTTTCTGAAATTGTTCTGCAGCCAGCTCAGTTAGACTTTACTCTTGGTTCTTTCTGCACATTTACTAGTTAAATGTCACTCCCCAGATTCTGCACGTGCACAAGTGTCCATACCTCAATCTCTCCCCTTGAGAATGAATAAAAGCTGTGGACCAGTGTCCAGCGGGGTTTCCCCTAAGAGTGAGGTCCCCTGGCCTGCCGCTCTCAACCTGCTCTGTGTCAGCATCATTCTTTTCCTCTCAGGTGCGCTGCAGGACGGTCACCGACATTTATTTACTACAAAGTCAGCAGAGGGAAGAGTCTATGCATCAGACCGTATGCCAAAATGTCGCTTCTTGCTCCACTAAAGAGTTAGCTGTGTTTGAGGGAACAGCACAGGCAGCTAGGGCAGGACTTCCCCTCCCTGCCAGGCTCTGCAGCTGTGTCATGACTATAAAACTGGAAAAAATGTAAAACATGAAAGGTGTTGAAGTTTGCCTTAAGGTACAAAATTCCTGACAGCAGCTTGTAAAGCAGGAAACAGGGGCTGTGGGAGCTGCTGATAATTGGAGGTGGGTGGAAGGAGGTGCTGACTAGAGGGGCCATGGTCAGCAGACACGAGGCAGCCCCAGGAACTAATGGGGTGCACTTCCGAAGGTAGAGTGCTCAGGCCAGGCACCTGGGGAACAGACAGCCTGATACTTGTTACCCCAGCACTCTGGGGTTGCCCCTGGCCACTGACCAAGGAGTGTAGCCTCCCTGTTGTAGGCAGATAGGCAGATGGTGTTCCAGGACTCTCCCCTGGCTACACTGAGATCTCCTCAGAACTCTGCTGTGCTTGGAGGATCTTCCTCCACAACCCTCCCTTCTCTCTCCCCTCAAGGATGCCAGCCCCCCACAGGTCTGAGGCCTGTTCCGACCTGCTTCTTCCCTTCCCTCTTCACAAGCATTTCCCCCAGTAAATCTCTTGCACGTGCAATCCCCTCTGTGCTAGTGCTTCTTGGAGGGTTCACTGGGCATCGTGGTCTTCCTGGGCACACAAGGCCAGGCTACACTCTGCATGGGAATAATTTCTTCCAGGTGTTCCTGGGTCAGTTATCTTGATAAAAACACCATCATCATCAACAACAACAAACAGACAAAGAAGCAACCTGGGGCAGGACCTGAAGCCTGAGAGTGCTGGCTGGTTCCAGGAGGGGTGGAGGATAAGTCCTCCCTTCTGTGTCTGGAGACAGGGCGTCCATTTATCTGGACTTTGTGGCATGATGCCTGGGCCTGGGTGGTGCCTTATGAGTTACACTTTGCTGCCCCGGGGAGTCAAGCTGGGAGATGGGGCAGAATGTAGTCAGAAACTCAGAGATGAATTTATAGCCATGCAAATTATTTTATTTTTTCCATCATATATATGACTCCATCATATATATTTACTAAAGACATGGATGTTATAATATATTATGTATTATGTAAAATAGAATGTATTATATACTATGTAAAATAGAATATATTATATACTATGTAAAATAGAATGTATTATATATTATGTAAAATATAATATATTATACATTATGTAAAATATAATGTATTATGTATTATGTAAAATGCAATATATTATATACTATGTAAAATAATATTTTTTTTGTGTGTGGTACTCGGGATTGAATGCAGGGGCATTCTACCTCCGTGCTACACCCCTGGCCCTATTTTTTATACTTTATTTTAAAACCGGTCTCACGAAGTTGCGGAGGGCCTCACTAAGGAGAGAGAGAGACAGAGACAGACAGACAGTCAGGGAGAAAGAGCGAGAGAGCTGAGGCTGGCCGCGAACCCGGATCCTCCGGTCTCCGCCTCCCAAAGTACTGGGATTACAAGCATGTGCTACCATGCCCAGCTAAAATAATATATTTTTTAAATATTAGTAAATATTTTTTAAAATGTCCATTCTCTGCTCTGAGCAAGCCCAGGGAAAGTAATGCAGGATTTCTGAGCTGAAGGGAAAGAAAGTATTTTGGTGCCCTGAGTTCAATTTGGGGATGAGGTAACAATGAGAAGAGCAGGGAGAGGCAGAAAGAAAATGGCATGCAGGGGTTAGGCATGATGGGGACATGGGCATGATGTAAGCATCTACTACCATCTTGGACAGGACTTGGAGACAAAGGGGAGACCCAAGAGACAGAAGCTTCACCTAACTTGAGGAACCAATCGTGGAATTATGTGAATGCAACATAATAAAATTCACACTAGAACTGGGCGAAACTTCCTAATTCCCTCCCATCACTCCTCAGGATATGGTGTTACAGGAAGATTAAATGAATTACAGAGAAGTGAAGCAATGGTGTGTTCTTGGGATACCAAGACAGCTGAGTGAATGTGTAATATCTGCACAGTTGTGTGTCTTGGCTTGCTTTGTGTTGCTCTAACAGAGTACCACAGATCAGGGAATTTGTGAAGAAATGAAATGTATATGGTTCATGTTCTTGGAGGCTGGGGAGTTCGACAGCATAGCACCAGCATCTGGCGAGGGCGTGTGGGCTGTATCATTCCATGGTGGGAGATAGAGGAGCAAGAGAATGCAAGAGTGAGAGGGAACTGCACTAACATTTATGACAAGCCCGATCTTATGATAAAGATCCATTTCCACCATCATGACATAGCCCACTGAAGAGTGCTGGGCCCTAGTCATGAATCACCTCGTAAAGGTCCACCACTCAACACTTGTGGTGGGGATTAAATTTCTGATACTTGAACTTTGGGGGACACATGCAAACCACAGTGGTGCTCATAGAGTAGAGTAAAAACACAAACAAAAACAAAACAAAACAAACGAACAAAAACCCAACAGGAATAAAGAGCTGTTTCCCATTAAAGCACACCTCCCTAGCTCCCCTAGCTGTGTCCTCTCCCTTTACACCATGATTTTGGTGTTTGTTTTCATCTATTGTCTATTTGCTACTCCTCCTATTGAGGACACTTTTATCTTTTGGGTCCCACTGCATGGCCATTCTCTGGAATGTGGATGACACATTTGGGTAAGCCACACTGCAGAGAGTCCTCTCTTCTGCTTTCTTTTCTATTGATAGAAATTTTCTCCCGGGTCAGAGGTTGAAAGGCCAGCGCCTTGGCTTCGTTGCCCCTCTGCTGTCAGGGCGTCCAGGGAAAATGGTTCTGGTCATTGACAAGGGAGGGAATCTAAGGGGTGTCTACAGGAAATCTCTCCCTTCTCCAGCAGGAGGACTCTGCCCTTGCAGAAGATGGCCTGTGGGTGTTGAAGGCAGCTGAAATGGCCTCTGTGGTGGTTCATTTTGCCAAATAACAAATAAGATGATGGGTTGACACCACAGAGCATCTGGACAAAGTGGAATCCAGTGACTACACGCTTGGCTGCAGGGAGACATTTGTCACTTCCAGTCTCGTGCTGTAGCGTCAGCTGTCCCCCCGCTGTCTGTAGCTCAGTTTGTGAGATTCACCTCAGTGTTCCTCCCTCCACCCCCTGACCTGCAAAGCCACTGTGCCCTGAAGTCTCTTTCTCAGCATGGCTTCAAACGACACCTTTGGCTTAGTGCAAAGTTTCACTGTTTTGTTTTCTTGTCTTGGTAATATTTTGTACTTATTATCTTGATTAGCCGGTGTTGAGCCACTCTTGATAAATACCCAGCCAGGATCACATGGTCTTGAAGATGGGACCTGCATTTTTGGAAAGAAGTAGCTGGTTAGCAAGCCTTTCACTAAATGGGGCAAAGCATGTGTGCGTGTGGGTGTGTGTGCTTGCCTGTGCATGTGTGTGTGTGCGTGCGTGCGTGTATGTGAAGGTCAGGAGGATGCATGTGGAAGAGCCCGCGATATCAGCACACTGTCAGGAACAGGGCTTAGAGATCAGAGGTGCTCTCCCCGAAGCTATAGGAGGATCTTGAATGCACCATAATATAAACTTCTTAGACTTGAAAATGAAATTATATGACATGCATATTGTACACTAGTGTCATGTAACTTATTTAACTTGGTAACATTATTAGAAAACATACTATGACAATAATCAGAATAATATAACAGACCTTTTGCAATACTGCATACCCTAGATAGGAAAAATTAGGAGATTGATTTAATAAAGGAGAATCTAGCCACACTAACAATGTAAGTTTTAGCTGATATATGTAAAACCAGATAATAAAATTTATCACTCTTAAATTTATTGTTATAGTGTGTGGGTTAATACATGAAACCAGATATTTGATTTAGATAACATGATTTACAATAAATGCATTCCATTACCTTTTATCATGTAATCATTCCATTACCTTTTATCACGATTGATTTCTACATTTCATTAAATTAAAAAAATTCACAAAATTTATAAACTACTAATAGGCTGCATTACCAAAGAACCTAGAAGTTTAGACTTAAATTGACCAAAATCTTCCCTAATAAGACTGACCTAAAGATACATTTCTTAAAACAATTGAAAGATTTAGAAATTTCTTGTAAAAATGAAATATGTCAAAATATCTGCAACAAAAAATTAATGCATCCGGATTTCTTAGAAACCTCTTGTTCATGGATACTAACCTCAAATACAAGCATGTTCCACACAAGAATGTTCCGGTCAATGGCTGCCACATATACAGTGGGATTAAGATGACAGTGAAGCTGAAAGATGACTATCATCTGGTGACATCACAGCCATGACATTTCCTAGCCCCAAACATGACTGAGGTGCTTGTGTTGATACTGGGGAACAAATCAATCTAACACATGCAATTAGCAACAGCACATGCTACAGGTAAACGATAATCGCTATACTACTTATGTGTTTATGATACTCTACTTTGTATTATCATTTTGCTGTATATGCCTATGTATAGAAGAGTTTACTGTAAAACAGTGTGCTGTGTTACACTGACAGCAGCCTCTCCCATCTTGTGTCTACAGCATCTCTTGCTCGCATCAAGAAGCCGTGCCCACGACACCTGTGCCTTCCAGGTGTGCATCAGCACACTCTGGGAACGATCACACGATGACATTTCTCAGAGCGTGTCCCTGTTGTTAAGCAAGGAATGATTGTACATTCATTTACTATTCTTTCCATTAATGAGACATACTTTGAAATAATATCTCGGTTTCAATGCTTTCATGAAAATTGAGGGACTCCAGTTTTATACTTACTGAAAAATATTCGTCATGCTAGAGTAAAATAATTCAAATGCAACATGCTTTTTGAGGACTTAGGTTCCAGCCATTGCACCAGGTCGGAGTCTGACCAACTGTGTCCCTTTGAGCAAGGGCCTTAGCCTCTCTCCACCTTGCCTTTCTTAGATTTGCGAGGATATAAAATGGGATCATGTCTCTGGGCTGACAACACTGGGTGGCCCCATGTGCATGAAAATACAAATAAATAAACACAGCTCCTTGTCTGCATTTTCAACAAGGGGTATTCCTCGTGATCATAGTGAGCATATTTCACTCCCTGGGTACCAGCACTCTGCTTCCCCATCAGCCTCCAAATTCAATGACCCCCACCTCATCTCTATTTGATGAGCTTAGTATTTGTACTTCTTCAGTATCCGAGCCTCACACTTACCTGATAGGACATGATGTAGCTGCCTCTTGGTTTTTCATCATCCCTACATCTGTTGGTTCCTTCTTTAGCACTATGTTAGTCAGTTTTACTGGACTGCAACAAAACAACTCGAGATAATCAACTAAAAAAGAAGAATGGTTCATTTTGGCTCATGGTTTTGGAAGTTTCCATCTATGCTCAGTTGTCTCAAGGTGGAGAGGGCTGAGTACCTCTTGACTATGGGAAAATAGAAAGGAGAGAGAGGAAGGGGCTGAGGATTCACTAACCCCTTCAAGGACACGCTGCAATCACCTAACTTCCTTCCAAGAGGCCCCGCCTTCTAAAAGTTCCATCACCTCCCCATAGCACCACGGGCTGTGAACTGAGCTTTCAACACATACGCCTTTGGGGGACATTTATCCAAACCAAAGCAAATCCCATGTCCAGCGCCCGCAGCTGGTAACAGCCTCTGCCAGCGGGCAGGATGCTGACAGGGACTCACATAGTGTAGCTCCCATTCCTGGTGGCCAGTGAGCTGAGGGTGGTCTTTGGGGTTTCTCTGATCCCCACACCCTGGTGGTACAGGGCTCTTTAAATCCAAGCGAGACCCTCAGAGGCAATTGCTGAAGCTTCCCCGTCCATCTGGTTTGAACTGATCCTTTCGGTTTTGATTCAACTGGGCAGATGAAATCTCAGTAGTTTCAATATCCCATATTGGCAGGACCGGCCTGACTCCAGGACCAAACACTCCCCCATATGGTGCGATTTCAGAGGCCCTGCATTGACCACATGCCTCTCCTGGCCTCACCCCCTGCACACATGTCCACTAGGACTTTGTGCTTTCTAATTTGGCCTGAAGATGCCCCATGGTCCTCAGGTTTAATGATGAGTGAAAACGCATGTCCCATGAGAGATGTGGAATGCTGAGTTCTCACGGGCTCCTTACACCAACCTCAAAACAAAGAACCTGGGCATGCTTCATTTCCCCACCTCACGCTCTTCCTTTTCCACCCGGATTGGATGAAGCTACAATAAGATGTGATAAAAATGTGGAATAAATGCATTTAAAAATGTGGAAAATGATGATAAAAGTAGAACAGACTGATCCATATAATGACAGTTGGTACCTCACCAAAGACCTCTGTATGGGGCAATTTTATTTTTAAGCATCTTCTATGAATATCGGTAAGATAAATAAATTTAGTCATATGTACTCTGTGAGTTGGTACAATTATTTCCATTTTATAGAAGAGGAAAATTGAGGCTCTTAGACTTCAAGTGAGTTTTCTTCTGTCATATATTTAGAGGATTTAATTCAGCTAAATTCTTTTTTTGCGGTACCAGGGATTGAACCCAGGGGCGTTCTACCTCTGAGCTACACCCCCCAGCCCTATTTTTTGTACTTTATTTTGAAACCGGGTCTCACGAAGTTGCGGAGGGCCTCACTGAGTAGCTGAGGCTGGCTGCGAACCCAGATCCTCCGGTCTCCACCTCCCAAGTACTGGGATTACAAGTGTGCGCCACCACGCCCGGCTTTCAGCTAATTTTGAATCCTCAATCTATCTGGCCCTAGATTTTTTCCTAAACACTATACCTCTTGCTTCCAAAACTCAGACCTGGAAGTCGACTTTATCCCCTTTACTCTAGCCTGAGCAAGCCCTGGATCTAGGTATTAAAAAGAGAGAGGTGGCAGGCTAGGTTCAGGAAATATTTCTAGTTTATATTCTTAAAAGGAAACACAATCTTCCCTACACAGGTAATGCTGAGGAATTAATCTTGCTTCACTAAAAGAAATAGCACGAGACCAACAGGGAAGAACTGGGTGCATTAAATTCCTATCAGAGTGTGGTTTATAATGCTGCGGCATTAGTCACATTTACACTGTGTCTGGCTTTTTTTTTCAAAATGCCTCATTTAAATGCTGACAGATTGGTTGGCATCGTGAATGTCTTTGATATGTAATCATAAAATGGTGGGACTTGTGAAAATGTGTTATATAAAGCTGCTGTTACGCAGACTAATTTCATGGTAGCGTTTGATTGACAACAGGGACTTGTGCAAAAGTAATGGCGGCTAAGTCTGGGGGACTCCGTGTGGCATGTTGCTGGTTAGATGATATTTAAACCCCTTTCGCTCATTGCACTCTAAAAACCGAGAAAGCCACCCTTGCAAAGGGAGAAACAGCCTGTATCTGGACCAAATACTTCCTTTCTGAGATCAGCATGTGTTGATTTTTTTTCTTTTGATCTCCAAATTAATTTCCATTTTAAGCAAAAAAAATCTATAATGCCAAATTTTGTACATCTGGAAAAAAGTATATAGATAGTTATTTTTTTCTTTCCAACTAGCACATTTGTTTTGATGTTAAAACACTGAAATGTATAGGACGGCTATGGTGGGACATAGGGAAAAACATGTCCTTGCACTTTCTTGTCTTTTCTTATTGTCTTTTGTGGTTCCTCCTGGCTTGACATCCCACAGAGGAATTCGGGGGATGGAGATGGGCAAAGAGCAACCCTGTCCGCAGAACATTCTTTTGCTGTTGAAAGAGTCTAGCAAAGCAGTCTGTGTCCTGGAGGGCTTTCTCAGGAACCAGAGGCCTCCGTGTGTGCCTGAGATGTCCCTGGTTCAGCAGGACCCAATGAGCGGGCTCCTGGCTCAGGTCATGTGTCTATAGGTGGGAGTCACACGTGTTATCTAGGTAGCTTCTAACCTTGTAGCTGGAGGCAAATGCTCTTGTTCTTATGAACAACTCCCCTGGCTGCTTTCTTTAACCTGAAAGCCATTGTCTTTCAGTTTGGTGATATCTAAGTAATTAACGTATTTCATTCCTTCTATAAGCAAGGAAAACAATAATTCATTTAAGAGCAACAAAAAGTTGGGCGTGGTGGCTCATGCCAGTAACCCCAGTACTTGGGAGGCAAAGACAGGAGGATCACAGGTTTGAGATCATCCTCAGCAACTCTGTGAGACTCTCAGCAACCTAGCGAGACCCTGTTTCAAAACAAAGAGTAAAAAGGGCTGGGCGTGTCGCTCAGATGTAGAATGCCCCTGGTTCAATTCCCTGTACCACAAAATAAATGAATGAATAAATAAATAAAGTAACAAAAAATAAAATGTGTTGCCTTTAAAAATATATCTGCATGTTCTGAATAGCCAACTAGATATCTCCTGGGATAGCCCTTTTCTGAGAGGCTGCTTAAATGAATTGGTGAGCGTGTGTGTGTGTGTGTGTGTGTGTGTGTGTGTGTGTGTGTGTGTTTTCTAGTTGGTTTGATACTCTTCCCTCTTCCTGAGTCTAAGAATGCTAATCCCAGCAATGAGGTGGCACATCTTTCACTACCATTTATATCACAGAGGACTCATGAAAATAACAGGCAGTCTATCTTTGATGCAATTATTTGACCCATAAATAAACATATCTCAACCAACTTCCATAAAATACCTGGACACCAGCTACAGAAGGCTGGCTTCTCCAAGTGAAGATTGTGATCATGTTGTAACTGTGATTTGTTGAGTACTAACTAGTGGCAGTCACCGTGGACAACCAGTGACTCTAAGTCTGGAAAAAGACACAAGATGTGTTGTCCTCCTCCTTAGGTGAGATGACTGACAAGAAATTCCACCACTGTTATAGTTAAATAGAAAATATCCCCTAAAGAGCTAATTTATTAATATTCAGGGTTGCCATAGTGGAGTCACGAGGGTTGTAATCCCAATAGTGGATAAATCCATTGTAATGGATTTACCTGGGTGGTACCCGGTAGGCCAGGAGGGTGTGGCTGGAGGTGGGTCCCTGGGGATGCGGCCTTGGGGATTATATATGTTTTCTCTTCCTCCTGCTCTCTCTCTTGCTTCCAGCCTCCATGATGTGAGGAGCACAGCCCATGTGCTCTCCCTCCACCTCCCGCCACCATGCCCTGAGATCTGTGGTCCCCGGCCTCACATGGACTGAACCCGAAACCATAAGAAAATAAATCTTCTTTCCTCTAAGTTATATGGTCAATATTTTAGATGATAGCTGCAAGAATGCTGAGCAGAACAACCACCTTTTCTCCTGTCCATAGCTATTGCAAATTCAAAACCATGATGGTTTCTCTACTACAAGCCAGTGCTTAGCATTCATAACCTCCTTCAGTTTCTGTTGAGGGTGATGTTCCTATGAACCCGAATCTCAGCAACTTACATGGTCTCCTCAGCCCACTGCCCCTCACAGAGAGAGTTTTAAATGCACAAGGCCTAGGCTCTTGGCGCCTCCTTGATTTTAACATCTTGATGAAAACAGAGACTTAGTTCAAGTGTCAGGTGATTCGGGAGGGAGTGGGTTTCATTCTG
The DNA here is from genome assembly GCA_004027185.1 of Glis glis. Taxonomy (NCBI): domain Eukaryota; kingdom Metazoa; phylum Chordata; class Mammalia; order Rodentia; family Gliridae; genus Glis; species Glis glis. Next base: position 58,013 of record PVJS01000764.1, read on the forward strand.
CTTAGAAGTTCTTGACTATTGCATTTGGTATTTGGGTTTAATGCTGGAAGCCTGTGGATATCAGCAGTGGAGGGAGACAGAGACAAGTACCTGTGTGTGTGTGTGTGTGTGTGTGTGAGAGAGAGAGAGAGATAGCTCATGCTGTTTAAATTATTGCTTCTGTGGCTTTGGCAGTTATGAATGCTGGTGCCTTTTCTTTGCAATATTCTTTTCTTTTTCTGCAGCAGTTAAAACTAGTCTTCCCTGTGCTGTGGACAATTACTTATTTTATTAGTCTTCTCAAGAAGACATTAAGTATGCAATGGTAGCCTTCCCCTTTTTGTCCAGAGACAGTGACAAATATGAACTGATAAAAGTAAATAAATTATGAGTGAAATAATTCAAGAAAAATAGGCTCTGAAATAGCACTTTCTACTAATGCTGGAAAAAGTACCTTCTGCAGAATCAATTTGAAATATTTTACATATATATTATATGTTTAGAGAAAACAATTAAAAGTAGAATATTTTTAAGATCAAACACGTTAATTTGAAAGAATATTTTCAGATTAATTTCAAAAATTATTTTCATCTCTCCCCATGTTATCATTAGATATAGAATGGCCCTTTGAAGAGCTCATAAATTAGTGTTTGGAGTTGATGTAATTGAGTCTTGAGGATTGAAATCCCAGCAGTGGATAAATCCATTGTATTGGATTTATCTGGGTGGTGAACTAGGCTGGTAAGGTGTAGCCGGAGGAGAGGTGGATCTATGAAGGTCCATTCTTGGAAATTATTTATGGTTCCTCTACCCACAACTGCTCTCTTGTTTCTTGGCCTCCATGATGTGAGGAGCACAGCCCAGGAGTTTTCCATCTCTTGCCTCCTGCCTCCATGCTCTGAGATCCTCGGTCCCCAGCCTCACATGGACTAAACCCGAAACCATAAGAAAATAAATCTTCTTTCCTCTAAGTTATGTGGTCAGTTCTTTAGATTATTGCTGTGAGAATACTGACTGCAACACCCCAGAATTTTGAAATGGAAAGAACATGGGTATTTGATTAGTACTGGGTACTTGTCTTCAAACAATGGCTTTAGCAAAAACGAGCAATGTAATGCCATGAATGTTACAAAACCCACTCTAGATTCATTTTGTCAAATTGTAGAAAGGTCAGATTATTCCCTATTTTGAAGTGATTTTTTTAATAAAAATTTAAAAAGCAATAAAACGCTTAGGAAAATTCCAGTCAAGATGGCATATAATTCATATGGAAGGTAGGGTCATGCCATACCTCAAATATAAAGCAATTATTAATAAAAGATTTTAATGTATGTTCAGTATGCACATATACATTTTTAAAAATAGCAATACAGTGACACACATCTTCCCAACCTGGAAAAGATGGATGAACTCTGGAGGTATTTGTCCCTGGGTGTGGGAACAAGGACCAGTCATTGGAGGCCAAGAATCTGACTGAAGAAGGCCAATGAGTCTCAGATGAACTGGACATGTATTCAGCTCGCTGGTCAACTGGGTGGTGAATGGCTTCTCTCATTCCTGAGTCTAAGTTGGACATAGTTGTAACCACTAGTGTGGCTGATAATGAGCTCCTGCTTGGTGGGAAGGGAGAGAGTGTGGACAGCTGCATGCACGGCAGTGGGCTGAGCTGCACCCTCACTCAGGCTCCTGAGCTGAACTTTGCTTGGGGATGGCAGCCCCAAACTGCTTAGGAAACTTAAATCGACTCCAGTGAGACAAGCACAGGGCTTGAGACTTCTTAGCCATATAGGAGTGAGGAAGACAGAACTATTCAAGATACTCCTGTAAACAAAAGGCACACCCAGAAAACCAATAAGAGGGAAAAGAAAAATAACCTACCAATTAAGTGGAAGCATTCACTCTCTGAAAGTAAACTAAATAACATAAGACACCCTGAAAGTAGCATTAATATAAGAATGATGAAAATTCTCAAAATGATAGTGGGGAGACTTGTATGTGTGACAACTCTCATTCATGACAACTGAAGTCATGAAACAAGAATAGTCTCTATGCACGGAAATTAGAAATCAGGGAATTAACATAGTTAATGTGATTCCTGGTCCAAGCATTACTCATTACTATGAGTAATAACACTAGTATCAAATTCTTCTACCCATCTCCCATTTATTCCTCATGTGAAGGGAGAATAGGAAGAAACAGAACAGATGTTTCCTGATCATTTGTGTTAACACATCAAATCAATAAATATACATGTGAGGAGGACAATATATAGTATGGGGGGAGGAGTTCCCTACATGCACCCCACCCCCAATGGAACAACTGCAACTTGTAAAACTTATTTTTTTTAAGAAAAGTACTTTAATGTCTTAGAAAGTTGTTCTAAAGCCTGCAGCTAATGAAACATTTATTCAGTAAAATTGACTGTGGGTTGGTGAGAACAGTAGAAGTCTCTATGCTGTGAGCCAGGATCCATTTCCTACCACACCCCACACACCAGCGGCTCAGTGGGACAGAAGCTCTAGGCAAGGTGAATGTGGACAAACAGACAGGCTCTCTTCCTCTCCCTCAGCTCCCTGTCAAGGGAGGGCCAGGTGGCCAGTGATCCTGCTCCCAGCCCAGCTCCTCTGCAGAGCCGAACCAAATCCAGGCAAGCGCAGTGCAGAGGTACAGGCTACCTTCTCTGGCCAGCCCCTCACAGTGTAAACCTTATCCAAGCTCTGCTGGGTAAGGTTATTTGGTACCTCCACTTGCCTGTAAAGCAGAGAATTCCTACTGGGAAAGGCCAAGGAAAGAGGGACCTAGACCACAGTCTTCACCCAGGACCCTGCACTCCTAAAGCAGGATTATCACCCCGAGAGCAGGGGAGTAAAGGGTAGGAATGTTCTACCAAACATTCAAAGTTCTCGGTCTTTGAAGAGTATCTATGAATCCTCTACCCCAGTTCTCAGATCTAGGCAGGTCAAAGAACTTCAGAAGGAATTCTAAAAAATAAGGAAAAAGAACACGAATCACAAAAATGAATGGTAAGTCACTTTAGAGCATGTTGTGTTTTTTTTTTTCCGACTTAGCTTTGGTGTAGGGTTTTGTCATTTACATAAGGGACACTCCCTATGCTGGGGCCTTTTATTGCCTCTACCTTCTCAAGAAAATCACTCAAGAAAATCCAAGCTTATAATTCTTTAAATTAGCCAATCAATGTGATACAGCTTTACTAAGAACCCTTTACTTGCCATTTTATGGGATGAAAAGATGAGTTAAATCATTCTCTCCACATAGAAAGTTCACATTTATGTGGCAGACAGACTAGGGACAATCATAATCCTTTAATAACAGCTCGAAGATATTCAAAGATTACTGCAGCTGAGGCACTGAGCTAAATGCTTTATATGCATTATTTCCTTGAGCCTTCAGACAAATTCTATGACTTTCTTCTTCTGTAGTAGGGATTGAACCCAAGGGCATTCTACTTCTGAGCTACAGCACCCCCCAGCCCTTTATAATTTTTGAGTGTGTGGCACTGGGGATTGAACTAGTGGCATTCTACCTCTGATCTACATTCCTAGCCCTACATATTTTTATTATTTTTATTTGGAAACAGGGTCTCACTAGGTGGATGAGAGTCTCACTACTTGCTGAGGCTGGGATCGAACCTGTGATCCTCCTGTCTCAGCCTCCCAAGTACTGGGATTATGCCCGGCTCTGTGACTCTTCTAATCCTCATGGGCCTGTGAGAACACAGAGGCACGAGTGCCGTGCTGGTAACCCAGACTCAGTCTCCTCAACACACAGAGTATCCTGTATCAATCAAAAGCATGGGACACTTAGGAGACTTGGTGGTGTAAGGAGTACCCATGATTCTCTTGGCTTTTGCTTTTTCTGGTTTTATACCTTTAAAAAGCAGCTTTTTCTCAGAGAAGCCCATCTATGCTCCCTTGAATGCAATTCATGAAATTTCTTCCTTACTGATCTTTACCTTATTAACCCTAACCTGTCACTAGTGCAAAAAGTAACTTGGCCATCCTCATATTATGTTGAAATGTAGATTTTACCCCTATTGACATTTTGAAGATTCTTGCAAAGTTTTCAGAAAAAGATAAAAATATCCAAAACCGTATGGTCAAAAGACTTAAATGGCTCTTGAAGTCATACTTTAAACCTGTATCATAACAGACTGGAAAGAAAAAGAAAGAAATCCTTTCTCCTTAATTTCTCCACTTAAATAGGCTCAGATTACTATAGTTGACCTCTCTGAAATGAGTTCTCTGGGGCTGATTCTCTGGTAAGTATATTTTCCAAGGCCACTAGAAATGAGGAGAAGCTCAGCTGGCATCTTGGGCACCCTTGGCATACCCATTGGTAGCCCCAAACACAATCAGTAGTAGCATAGAATAGCATAGAGCTTCCTGTGGCCACCCTGATCCAGGGGTTTCTAAATGTATCTATGACCTGGCTGAAGAGCATCAGTAGGGACCTGATAAAAATACATATTTCAATACTGCACACTAGTCTTTGAATTTGAATCCACAGGAGAAGCCCAGAGCTCTTTTTCTTTCTTTCTTTCTTTCTTTCTTTCTTTCTTTCTTTCTTTCTTTCTTTCTCTCTCTCTCTCTCTCTCTCTCTCTCTCTCTTTTTTTTTTGCCCTGAAAGTTTCTAAGGAAATGCTGACGTCATGTATAGTTCAGTTTGGGATCCACTAGATAAGACAAAAGTGGTGGGTCCTAATTCCCAGAAAGCCACTGTTAGTTCAAGTTGTCCCTGGTGAGGGATGAGAAGGGCTCCCTTTATTCACCTATCAGTGCATCAACTGTAAAATCCTCTTTCTCTATACTCCCTACAGCAGACAGATGTACTCAAAATATGCTCCACAGTGTGACTACTGGGGGACCACCGGAGACACCCGCAGGGCACCCAGGGAGTCAAAATTTTTTCATGATGCCACTAAGTAATCATCTTCCATTTCCACTCCATTGGCATTTGTACTGGTGATGGGAAAACAATAGTGATCAATTTGCTGGTGCCTTTGCACAATCAGTGACAGCAAACTGTACCAACAGTTACTGCAGTCCACATTCCACACTCCTACAGGGTCACCAAAACAAAGAGCCAACTTCATCAGTAATGTCACTGATGAAAAGCTACAAGTATTAATTTTATTAAATCTTGACCCTGTGACTCTCTTTTTTAACAGCCTATGTAATGAAATGAAATGTAGACACACAGTACTTCTACTATGTACTGAAATACGGTAGTCATCCATAGAAAAAGTATTTGGGCAATTGTTTGAGTTACAAGTTAAACTACGCATGTGTGTGTACGTGTGAGTGTGTGTGTGTATGTGTGTGTATGTGTGTTTTACTGGGGATTGAGCTCAGAGGCAATCTACCTCCGGGCTATACCCCCAGACCTATTTTAATTTTTACTTTGAAACAGGGTCTCAATAAGTAGCTGAGCCGGGCGTGGTGGCGCACGCTTGTAATCCCAGTACTTTGGGAGGCGGAGACCGGAGGATCTGGGCTCGCGGCCAGGCTCAGCGCGCACGCGCGCGATCTCTCTCTCTCTTCTCTCTCTCTCTCTCTCTCTCTACCTAGTGAGGCCCTCCGCAACTTCCTGAGACCCGGTTTCAAAATAAAGCATAAAAAAATAGGGCCGGGGGTGTAGCGCGGAGGTAGAACGCCCCTGGGTTCAATCCCCGGTACCACAAAAAAAAAAAAGTAGCTGAGGCCCTAAATTGCCAAGGCTGGCTTCGAACCTGTGATCCTCCTGTCTCAGCCTCCCAAGTACTGGGATTACAGGTGTGTACTACCACACCTGCTCTAAACTACATTTTATACAGACCACAATTTCTACTTGCAAGAACAACTGACAATAGGAAAAATGTGGATTACTAAAACTGGAGCACTTGGGAGACATTTTCTCAAAAATGAATGAAGTGAGACTGACATTTCAAGGAGAACAAATTACAGTATTTGTTGCACATAATGCAATTTGAGTTTTGAGGTGAAAATTAGGATTTTTGTGGCACTGCTTGAATCTGCCACCATGCGTCTGATAGCTTCCTACTGTCTGAAGACTTTTTTATGAGATTGATGAGGTTACTAATGCATGTGCTTTTTTGATAATTCATGATGAGTTAATACTTGGAAGATCTGTATAAACCAATATGTCAAAAATGATTGGTACGTAATGTCACAAAATCAAACATGGGCAAAGATCTATTTGAAATGTAAGATAGACCAACAAATCTTAGTGCAACAACGTGTGTAAAGTGTTTTGTCCTGTGAATAACTTTAAAGATAATATTTGTCAAATTTAGGTGTGGTTTTAAAGAGGAATGTTCACAATGATCTGGCAAAAACTATTAAAAAGCCCCTACTTTTGTACATATTGTATGTACCTGAATTTTCTTTATACCTGAGCCAAAATAGCCCATCAAAAGAAAATGATTGCATGTATGAAAATCTAACAGTTTTCAATACAGGTAGATATTAAAAACATTCATAAATTTTCAAAGAATACCCATATTTTTGCCATTTTAGTATTTGAAAAATACATCTGTTAAAATATACTATTCATCTTTACTATTAACAGGTATATTATTATATTTAATAACATTTTTAAAGTTGTATTTTGTAAGATGTTTTAATTTGTAGTATGATAAATATTGATAGAAATTACCTATATAAAGAGACTCTCCTTGAAGTCTCAAATAACTTTTTAAGAATAGAAAGTAATCCTGAGGCCCCAAGTCTAGAGAATTATCCCATGATAACTCACTCATCTCTCTTCTTTCCTTTTCTATTCTTATAAAGAGAAAGAATAGTGTCTTGCCCATCCTAGGATGGAGTAAAACTCATCTTGTGCATACAGGTTTCTTGTATATTGCTGAGGAAACATAATAATCAAATTCCCCAAATAAATATTTTTCACTGCCTTTAAAGATGCATTATCAATGGACTAAATGGGCAATGTGTGCATGTATGATGTTGATACCCTGACATATATCGAAACGTATAATTACAATGCACCAATAAATGAACATTAAAAATAAATAAAAAACACTGCATACATACATTTTTCTCCATCACAATTAATACAAAATACCATGTAATATGTTTAGCAAAGTAATAAAAAAAGTTGCATTATCAATGAGTTGTGAGGGATGCTCTTGCTCCATCTCCTCAGATGGAGAGGAGCAAGGGACAAAATTGGAGTCAATTGGAAGGGGAAGATTATTTTCCCACTATACCAAATTACCACTTACTAGTGGGGTCTGTGTCTCTCGTTCTTCTCTATATATACATGTTCATACTACTTGCTCTGCTTGAACTCTTCCCAGCCCACATCTTCACTTAGAGGATTTCAACTCTTTTTCAAGACAGAGTGAAAGAAATCTTACCTGATCACTTTGCACTGCCCCTCTCCTGTGCTGCTTCAATTACCTGCAGGTGCCTATCTAACAGCATCAATCCGGGGTATTTTCACTGGAATCGTGAGTTCAGTGGTATGGAACTTCTCAAGCACCAAGGCCAATGTGCAAAAAGGTTAACTTTAGCTATTATTAAAGTTCATCTATATCACAATAGGTAGTTTATTCAGTTGCCTAAAAAATAATGAGACAAGTAATTCATATCAACTTGGGGTTTTCTTATACAATTCGGAATGTTCTTTCTTTCTTTCAAGTATGCACTCTGATTTGCAGCAAAGGCTGTGAGCAGGGTGTGGCCAGGAACTTGCAGAAGGAAGAGATCGGACCCTCAGGGAATCCCAGCTGGGTTCTGCTAAAACACGCAATGTGAATTCCCTGGTTTATATAACAGGAGTGAGTTTGTTATGCTGAAGGTCTGAGTGTCCTGTGCATCAAATGGCTGCAAAATAAATAGGGGACATGAAAGTGGGAAGTAATGTGGTCTACGAGCGTGAGAAGTTATAACTCAGAGCTGAATTTTGATGAATAAGGGAGTGGCTACTAATTAGGGTGAGTAAATTTAAAGCTAGAGAAAACCCCGTCTCAAGAACATGCCAATAGCAGTGTTGATTGTCTCAGTAATTGCTGCACTGTAAGTACCCAGTGGAAGAACGTACTGCAATCCACAGAAAATGATTCCCGCTGCAGCCTTTGGGTAGTGGAAAGGACGGAATTGACTTTGAAGTGGCAAATCTTGTTATAAATTGAATTCTTCTGATCAAGTAGCTTTCGGTCATTTAGAATTCCCTTTGAAAGTGTCCTGTTGCAAGTTCCTGTAAAATGCTGAAACCTGGATATCACTGTAACCTCAGGAAAGAAAAAAAATGGTACACAGAATCAAATTGCAGATTTAGCAATTTTCCCTATTGTTCCTCAATCACAGATGCATTATAGAGAGAGAGGCAGCGAATGTCAGGTCAGCCTGCCTCTCCTTTCAGCTCTTTAATCAGGTGAGCATTTTGGAAAACATCAGTTTTCTAGGAGGGCCCTTCAAGACTCATCTTGCTCTGAGGATACATCGCCAGTGGATGCTCATTCAAAGTGTTCATGAAACAGAATGCGATAGGAAATACATGTGGGAAGAAAAGAGAGGAGAAAGGAGAGTAGAAATTACCAAGAGACTTGACTAGTTAGGGAAATCCTTTCAGTTACAAAGGATTATCAGAATCCAATTTGTTTTTCCATTGATCTGCCAAAGTCAATCGTATTTACAAAATTGATAGTTAACTTCCAAATTAGTCAACAATAATAAGTAGAAAGTCTAAAATATCCTAGGTAATAGATATATCATACTTAATCTATACAATATCCTATCATCTATCTCTCTATATCTATCTATCATCTATCTATCTATCTATCTATCTATCTATCATCTATCTGTGATAACATGCCCTAAAAGTAATTTTTTAGCCTTGTTTTCTACCCTAATACTAAGGATCTCCTGCCTTTTGGCCATATAGTTTTGCTAATGACCTTCTGACCTTTGACTGACAACGACCTTGAAACTGGTTCCCACCCCTGGGCTCAGCCCACGCCCCTAGACCTACTCCCTTCCTTCTAAATAAGGAAAAATTTACTATGATTGGTTGCTTTAAAGCATATCCCACAATCTCTGCTTCTGCTCTCTATAAAAGGAAACTTTGAGCAGAACTAGGGGTTGCAATTTTTCTGTCTTGCTGGAGAGAGGTAGCCCTGCGGAAATAAAATGCCTCCTGCCTTAACTGAGTTGGGGTCTGGAATTTTCTGTTCCTTGCCTGTCATTCGACACTATCTATCTATCATCTATCTAATTTTGCTGTAAAATCAGTCATCCTGAAACCACGTGATTCAGGCTGCATCATGTACTGTTGCTAATCATGACTTGCTGGTTTGGTTGGAGGACAGTTGATCTGGGCTGGCCATGGCTGGGCACGTCTGCTGAGACACTGCCCCTCCAGGTGTTTAAACTAGGCTCCTGAGCTGAGCAATCTAGCCCAGGTGTGTTCATCTCAAGGTGATGGCGGAAGTGTGGAAGGGAAGTAGAAACACACAGTCTAAATGTCTCAGTGTGGAGCTGACTCTCTTCCACCTCCTCCTCCCTCCACTTATCAAAGGAAGTCACAAGACAAAGTCCAAATCAAAGGGTGGAGAAACATATTCCATTTTCACAGGAGGAACTCCAAGCTACACATCAAAGAGCTAGGATACAGGAAAGCATGAGAAACCAGCTCTAGGAATAAAATCTGGAATATTTTTTATGTGCCAAAATTGTATATGGTCATCAACAAAATTTTAAAAAGCAACCACCATCAATAAACACCTCCCACCTAAGGAAACACTTGCTTACTGATGCTTTGTAAAATCCCTTTCGAATTCAATTGAAAAAGCCACAGAGAAGTTTGCAAGTGCGCCAACACAAACAGGATGAGACATTCAGATGCAGATGTAGGAAAATGCTAAAGGAAAGGAAAACAAAAACGGAAACAATAGCCCAACCATACATGTGGCATTTCCAAGGAATGATCTTGTCCTTATTCTGTAACAGGTAGAAAAGGGTAGCAGAGGAGGCCGCCTGGTAAAGAGGACAACTACTATAGCGGGAAATGCGTCTTCAGAGGGCAGAGAGCCAGGGAGTCAGACAGCTGATGTGGAGAAGACAGGACAGGTCAGATTTGACATCAGATTTTCAAAAAGGGTGTTGGGCTTTGGCATGGAGATGTACACTCATGTGAGTTCACAGGCAGGCAGGTAGCCTTGGGATGATGTGATATATTTATTGAGCACCTACAACATGCCAAGAAGCTCATACACAATCCCCTAAGACCCTCAAAAACATATTGAGGCCCATATTCTGTTTACATCTTAGAAACAATGCCTCAGAAGCCTGATATATAAATTAACTTAATATCACAAAACTGGTAGGCTATAAAGCAAAAAGTAAACCCACATGTGTTGATTCCGAAGCTCATGATGGGATTTGGTGCCAGAGACCTAAGCCCAGAACAACAGTGGCCATCATGAAGGTTATCTTAGCCAAAACCTGGGCCTAGACCAGGAATCAAATGAGACAGATATGGATATCAGGGTCTGAATCTGGGGCTCAGTTTGAGCAGCACACCCTAGTTGCTAAAGTTGAGTTCGTGTTTTCAAGTCTGACTACCAATGAGACTGAATATTCAAAGTAGGGACCTGGAGGTCCCAGTCCCAGAGAGAACAGATAGACATAAGAGTCTTGGGGGTAATTAGGCCTAGAGAAGGTCATTCTGCTTTTCCAATGTGAACAGGAGGAGGGTGGGGCAAAAGCTTAGGAAGATTGCTTTTTTTTCTGCAAAGGTAGTTAGAGTGCACTGGAAAAAGAAAGTTAGTTGGTGTTCAGCTGAAGAATGGCAGGTCTTGTCTCCTTGGCTGCTATTCATCTACTGCACTTTTAGCCCCATCCCTCCCAAAGATAGTAGGGATGGGTATGGCTCTGGACATGAAGCTGCAAAGAAATGTCATTTCTGCAATTTCCATGCCCCCTTTTCTCTCACATTGTACTGTTTCTGGCTCAAGACTCATCTCCAGGATGCCCGTCTATACTGATGGTATGTGGACAAGATCTCTTCTGTGAACTCAATGAATGCACCAATGGTGATAGGTTCTCTGGAAAGCACTTTAAGCTATTTTAATCCTCATCACCTTGGAGTAGGTGGTATTAAAGCAATCCTGGGGATAGGGACACAAAGGCCCAGCCATGCTGCCCAAGATGATACAGCCACTCGGGAGAAAAGCCCAGGTTGTAACTCTCTATACAATTAGAAATGTGTGTCTTATTTTTTTAACTACCAAAACACTTTATTAAAAGGAAAAGCTGGGAATTTAGCTTCTCTTGACATACACAATGCCAGTACTCAATTTAGTCTTATTCTCTGTACAACATTTATTACAATTTATTAATTAAAATAGTTTGTATTTGGTTTTAAATTCACTTTCTATACACTATGAACTTGGTGTTTTTAAAAAAACAAATGCCAAATGACTATTTATTTATTTATTTCCAAGCACCGTCATCTTATTTGCCTGATGTGTTTTTTGTTGTTTTTTTTTTTTGGTGCATTGTAATCATACATCTTGTTGAATGATAGAAGCATACATGCACACAGTACTCATTGAGCCTTCCCCAAGTTCCCACCCCATTCCCTCCCCCACCCCTCCTTCCTGTGCTCAGCAGTGATTGGCTTTGATAAGTTTGTATATGTACATCATGACCATTGAAGTGTTTCCTTCTTTAAGTTTTCCTCCTCCCTCCCATCTCCCTTAGTTAGGTCCCCTTCTTCACTCAACTAAGGTTTCTCCTCCTTTGTCTGGAGTTCTTCCTATGTCCTAATTTCTCTCTAGCTTCCACATATGAGGGAGAACACCCGACCTTTCACTTTTTGTGACTGACTAATCTCACTTAGCATAATGTCCTCCAGTTCTATCCATTTCCCTGTAAATGACATAATTTTGTTCTTCTTTATGGCTGAGTAGAATTCTACTGTGTATATATTCCGTAGTTTTGTAATCCATTCATCTGTTGATGGACATCTCAGCTGGTTCCATAGTTTGGCAATTGTGAATTGTGCAGCTATAAATATAGATATGCATGCATTACTCTGGTAGTTTTGTTTCCATTCTTTTGGGTAGATACCCAGGAGTGGTATAGTTGGGTCATATGGTAGGTTCATTCCCATTCTTCTGAGGATCCTCCACACTGTTTTCCAAAGAGGTTGCACTAATTTGTAATCCCACCAACAGTGTATCAGAGTTCCTACTTCACATCCTCACCAGCGTTTGTTATTCTTTGAGTTCTTCCTTTCTTTCTTATGGGAAAAGTTGACAGCCAAGAGCTCTACAGATTTGCGAAACTCTCACAACTATTGTGGTCATCACTCTGGCATCTACAACACTCCATTTTTCCTATGGAGAATGTTCAGCATTTTGAAGTACCTCCAAGAGCTGTTGGTGTGACTTTCACTTCTATCCCTCACTTATCCTTATAATCATTTAGGCCATCGGTTTCTATTATTAAACTAGCACTGATCACTTACCCAGTTATTACAGAGGTACTTTTATGTAGAATGTGGTCATAAAGCTAGTCAAGAATCCTCTCCTGCGGAGAAAACAAAACAAGAAAATAAACATAGCCCCACACTAATATAAATCTGTATTTTTAAATATGGATGTATAAGGATAATTTTATTCATTGCTAATCATGCAAATTACATTAACCTTACTTTCTCAAAACCACTTATAAATACTAGAAGTACTAGCACAAACAAAAAACTAAATTAATGGATCTGTTCATTGTTCTTCACGTATCTGGTTGAGAATTCTAAAAATTGACTGCTATCTGTGTTATAAAGGAGTATGTTGAGTCTAGGAAAAAGAGCAATGAGCAAAGATTAAAATATTGAATTACAAGTGCTGAATTTTCCATTAATTTGCATAAAACTTTGGAGAATAATTTTATCATTCTATAATCCCTGGTCAATAAATACAAAGAAGATTTAGTTATATGATTTCCTAAATTGCTTTAGTCTAAAATGTATACAAGTTGGAACATATATACGTATGCATGCTTTAATTAAAACTATATCCAGCCATTAAACTGTTTATTTTACTTTCATTTTAAATAATACCACAAAGGAAAATATAGTTAGCTTGAATGGAATGGAATACATCATCACAATAATTATGGGGGTTCCAGGGAAGCAAATGTTTCACTTTGCAAATCAAAGTGGTAGAGTTTTTAGGTTTTTCTTGTTAACAGTTTATTTTCAAGTATGGATAATTTTATTGAGTAACTGGATGGAAATTCATGGCTGTCTTCGTTAGGGAGAGCATGTGCCTACTGTATGTGTGAAATGGAGGGCAAGGATGGTATCACAGAAGGCTAAGGAGAGAGAGAATCTTCATCCCCACCTGGCATGCTGATGCCATCTGTGCATCCACTCATGAAGGATATTGATCTGTGATTGCCTTTTTAAAAAAGATTATTGGTAGAGCCAGGTGTGGTGGTGCATGCTTGTAATCCCAGTACTTGGGAGGCTGAGACAGGAGGATCACAGGTTTGAAGCCAGTCTCAGCAACTCAGTGAGGCTCGCATCAACTTAGCAAGACCCTTTTTCTGAATAAAAAATAAAATAGGGCAGGGGGTGTAGCTCAGAGGTAGAATGCCTCTGGGTTCAATCTCCAGCATCACAAAAAAAGAATTATTGGTGCATTATAATTATACATAATAGCGGGGTTCATTATGATTTATTTTGTCTGCACATAACATAACTTGGCCAATTTCATTCCCCAGTATCTCCCTTTTCCCTCCCTTCCCTCATCCCCTTCCTCTACTATACTGGTCTCCCTTCTATTTTTATGAAAACCCTTAATTTTTACTCTTTTCTCTCTATCTTCCACAGATGAGAGGAAACACAGGACACTTGACTTACTGTGTCTGGCTTACTTCACTCGGCATAATGTTATCCAGTTCCATCCATTTTCTTGCAAATGACACAATTTCATTCTTGTTTGTGGTGAGTAAAATTGCATTGTGTATAAATACCACATTTTCCTTATCCACTTGTCTGTTGATAGATACCAAAGCTGGTTCCATAATGTAGCTATTGTGATGCTATAAACATGGGTATGTAGTGCTGTAGTATACTAAATTTAATTGTTTTAGAAAAATGCCAAGGAGTGGTATAGCTGAGTCATGTGGTGGTTCCATACCTAGTCCTATGAGGAAACTTCACACTGATCTCCGTAGTGCTCGTAATAATTTGCAATGCCATCAACAGTGTGTAAGTGTTCTTTTCCCTTGCTCATCACCAGCATTTATTATCATTTGTATTCTTGATGAGTGTCATTTGAACTGAAGCCAGAGAAAATCTCTGTGTGGCTTTGATAGATATACATTTCCATGATGGGTAAAGCTGTTGAACATTTTCAATTATTTTGCCCACTCAAGTTCTTTCAGATGGATTGCCCTCCACTCCCTCAAGTCTCAGTTTCCCCAGTTGTGATTATGTCTTTCTTACCATTCACACTTGAGCTTTTATTAATTCAAAGACTTTATTATCTGTGTTAGATATCTAAATCAAGCAAATCAAGGTCATTAATATAAACAACTCATCTCGCCGGGCGTGGTGGCCCACGCTTGTAATCCCAGTACTTCGGGAGGCGGAGACCGGAAGATCCGGGTTCACGGCCAGCCTCAGCTTTCTCTCTCTCTCTCTCTCTCTCTCTCTCTCTATTTAGTGAGGCCCTCCGCAACTTCGTGAGACCCGGTTTCAAAATAAAGTATAAAAAAAATAGGGCGGGGGGTGTAGCGCAGAGGTAGAATGCCCCTGGGTTCAATCCCCGGTACCACAAAATAAATAAATAAATAAAATAAATAAATAAACAACTCATCTCAGTATTTCTTTAACATGTTCCTAGTATTTTACATAGAATAGGTGCAAAACAAATGTTTCTGCAATAAGAGCTAAGAGGTAGAATAATCCTGGGTTCAATCTCCAGTACCTAAATAAATAAATAAGTAAAATATATTCATGGAACATCAATGTACCATTTGTAATATATTATTAAATATAATTATTCTATTTTATCATTAGCTATTGTTGTTAATTTCTTCTTACTTTTATTGGTACATCATAATTATACACAGTAGTGGGATTCATTGGCCAACTCTATTCCCTAGTACCTCCACTTCCACAACGGTCGTAAAGAGATTTGGTTTTCTTGCTGAGAAATGGAAACGTTTCTTTTTGGCATTTCAATTTTAGAATCTTCCAGCTATGAGGAAATTTGTGTGACATACATATCATGCTGTTTGTTTGTTCTCAGCTCTGACACAAACTGGGCAAACTTGTTAGGGAAGCCTATATACTGAGTCCCAATCCCTCCTTGCCTGGCAGCATCTATTGAAGGAGTGTTGTCTAATTCAGAGGAGACATCACCCTCAAAATGGCTTGTGACAGGGATTTGGAGTGTAATTCTGGCAGGCTATTGGCCAGTTCACTCACCCACTCAGGCTGTGGACCAATCTAGATTGTGTCCTATCCCTTGCCCTGAGAGCCTCCGTCCATGAACAGGGAGGAGGTGCATGGGATATGGTGAAGATCCTCATGCCTGTGGTATAGGTCTTGCAGAGGGCTGCTGTGGGGTCACTGTTTTTCTTCCAACTCTTATCTCTCATAGTTACACCCCTGTCAGCCATACTCCTGTCCCAAAGTTCAGACCACCAATTTGAAATGAAAGTGCCCTTCGCTCTTCTCTGTTCTGCAGACTGGCAGACTAGCACCCATGTTGCTCTAGTCCAGCACTTCCCCCAGGTCTGTGTTAGATTCTCGCCCCTCTGCCCACACTGACTCTTGGCATGGGGACCTACCAACCCATTGCAAAGTAGAGCCCAAGTGCTGCTTAGTCTAGGGTTCAAAATGCAAGTAATCCAGGAACAAGACAAAAAAGAATTTTAAAAAAGTAGAGTGAAATATGAAAAACAATGGTAAATTGCAGGGGTTCCTAGTGCCCCTCTCAGTCCAAACAAAATGTCTTTTTAAGCTATCACTACTTCTACCTTTCCACTGACTGTTGGAGACTGCCTGGACTTTCTTCTGCACCTGCTTAGCTCACTGCATCTAAGCTTATTTTCTGCTCAGATTGTGAATTTGTTGGAGAGTGGCACCTGGATATCTTAAACTTGGAGGAAGAATTTCTTTCAGCTCCTTGGAATGGAGCTTCCCCTCTTTCTTCCCCTTCTTCCTCCGCCATGTGTCTCTTTCTTTTGTTAATTATCTTTGCATTGGCTTTCACCTGGCTGCTAGTTCTCTGAGTCCCCCTCCAGCATTCTCCCACAGTCTTCCTACATCAACACGCCGCCGCCCCAGAACTATTGATTTAATTCATTCTGAGGGAGCTGCTATGATATTGCAGGTTCTTCTGGTCCACAGTTTTCAATCCTTTCGATGTGCCACTTTTTGTACTATTGCATGGCACAGAGCTATCAATATACACAGTCCTGATGAGCCACTTTTAAGTAAGTCAGTGGAGGGATTCATAAAAAAAGTCAGACTGAACTGTCTCAGTTTGGTGACGATCAAGCTCAGGTCTTGGTCTAAAAGGTGGCAGTGGTTCAAGATTTTGAAGGCATCTGATCTTGAATCCATTATCAGTAGAGCAGCAATGACAAGAGGAGAGAAAAGAAGTCACACCTCTCTGGACTGAGAAGTGAAACACTCATAAAAGAATGTCCTTGGCTCCTTCAGCCAATGCAAAGACCAGGGGGACAAGCAGGTCACCATCCTGCCTATTCCCTGTTCTCTCTCACCATGGTGGAGAGTTTCATTCCTGTATTCGTCTATTCAGAATGCTTTATTAAACATTAAATTGATCTTCCCCCTGTAAATACTAAATCCTCCTGGATGGAGGGGAAAACCTATAAATCACAAAACTGAACTAGGAAAAATAGAAGGAAAAGAGAAAGCACCCGTCTTTTAATGTCTTAAGACGCCTTCTTGTATTTCCCCCTGTGGTCTGTTTCTGGTTTGTGTTCATCTTCGGTTACAGGCCCATGAGGCATTAGTTTCACAGTTCTTGCTACGGCCCTGTGTCAGCCTTTCCAGTTTGTGTCCAGCAAGCACAGCTTAAGTAGAGAACTGGTCTGGGACACATATCTTCAGTGTAGACCCCGAAATGAATGAGAAGGGGAGCAGCCTTCTGAAGGACAGCTTTGAGCTGTCAGAGGAAGTCCATACAGGGGAGACTTTTGGTTACAACTCCTGCACAGAGTCCCTTTCTCTGTTTATCTTACTTCCGTTTTTTTTTTTTTTGTTACACGACTCCTCACAGCTTTTTATGATGGGCATATGTGTATATTTAAAATGTGCTAACGCATACTTAAACACCCCGATGTGCTACATTGTGATGTGCATTCAAAGCTTCAGTCAAATAGCAACAACAAAAGGCTAACTACTAAAAAATGTCCCAAATTTCAGAATTACCCAAGTCCTGTTGAACTACTGTTCTCTCCTGGTAGTGAAGGAGAGATATACCAGGACAACATTCATGCCTGCAGGATCTTCTGTCAAAGGCCGAATGTGTCTTTACTTTCCCCTGTTGATTCACAGGTACTGAAAATGAAGGACACATTTCAAGGTATACAATTGACAATGGTAGCCATGACGAGGCTTTGTTTTAGAAAGGCTTTCTGGATTAAGTCCAGGTCAAAAATGTTTCCCCTTGTGAAGATACATGGGCTTTGTCAGAAAGCAGGGACAGGCACTTTGTCAGGCTGACCATGGTCTTCTTTTGTCTTTTGAGCCCTTGTCATTCAGCTGGGACTTGGTTTCCAATTGCTGAGATGAGGTCTGGCTAGGCAGCCGGGAGGGAAAGCCTTTGTCTGCTTTTGTTAGGAGCAGGCAGAGAAGAAATTAACTTCCTCACTTGTAGAGTGCAGAGGATAATGATGACTTACATCAGAGTGTTGTTAGAAATAACCAGGAAAGGATTGTAAATTCAGGGAGAAATGTTTATTAATTAAATGATAACAAATGTTGCTTAGATACTGGCAATGTTTTCTTGGTTGGCAGGACAATGGGGTCACTTTTTTTCTTCTTCACTTGTTTCTGCAAGATTCACTGCCAACAAGGAAATAGTTGGCTCTTCCTTTGGTCAATTTATTTTTCTAGCCCCACGAAATGTGGCTGTCATTGGCAGGGGCCAACCCTATAGTCAGACTTATGATACATGAAAGGAGGAACTTCCATGCCAAAGACAAGCACACAGAGTTCTGCAGAGACCCAGAGGCTGCCAGAGGCCTGCCTCCACCATGACTAGAGATGGCTTTCTTTTCCATGAACCATCTGTTCCGTGAAGGTCACAGGCAAAATAGCAGATTTCCCTTACTGGGGGCTGGGATATGGATGATCAGACCACATAAGCCACATAAGATTTCACAGTAATTGAGTAGACCTGGTCCCACTTGTCAGATGTTAGGGTGCTGGGAAATATTAATTAAAACAGTGTGAGAATTCCATTTACAAGGGAAATGAAGACCCAACCAGCACCTGAGGTTCAGAGACTGCTTTGCAGCCAGGACCCAGCCTTCCCTGGGGTAGGAAGGTCAACGTCCAGCATGGAGTGTTTTAGAAGCAGAGACCCCAACATCTAAAGTACTTCTTTAGTCCACCATTTTTCTCTCTGCAGCCTCATCTTCTGCTCTCTTGGCTCCACTGTCTGAGCCTCTCCTGTGAGTGGGGCCCTTCCTGGCTCCTTGGTATCTCCAGTCAGAATTCCCAAGTGGCCACTTCTCTGCCATGTCACCTCCCCTACTGGCCCTCCTCTCTTTCTTCTCCATATCTTATTCCCACTAAGCCTGGACTGTCTTTTTTGCCTCTGGATCACTATTTCCTGAATTTGGCAATTACTTTCCTGTTTGAAGCAAACATGGGGACTATCAACCTCCAGGAGCTCCATCTAAGCAGACCCCGCCAGCAGACCAGGATGCAAGTCTGTGCAACCAACTCCCTGGCCACCAGAATGGACCTAGGTCGCTCAAAATATACCTCCCAGAACACCCACCCCTGTATATTTGTCAAAGTCTACTCTGAGTACCAGACACTTTCTCCCTGGGTCCCATACTACAAAGTCTGAGTTCTCAGGGACAATACTTTGCATGTTTCAATCTAGCTTCCTGAAACATGTAGCAGTTTCCTTGGTCTAGATATTAATATGAAATCCAGGAAGCCTAGGAGATATCGTTCCATTAAAATACAGCTATGATTCTTGGTGGGCCAGATAGAGTGGACAGGTGGGGAAAAGGGAGGAAATTATGCAAAGAAAAATTTTAGTAGAACTGTGAAGTAAAACTGTATTCTTTGCATTCTCTGGAAAGACAGGAAGAATCGAGCACAGATTGAAGCATGTGTTCAAATCCAAGTTGATCTCATAGTATTCTGAGCCTGAACTTCTCTACCTCAAAGTTAAACACTAATAATACACATCCCACAATCCTATGGTATAAAACAAAGTTGCAGATAGAAGGTGGCCTGCCCTTTGCAAAATGCTCACTAAAACCCCAGTCCCTCCTTCCCCCTTCCCATTCTTCGAAGAGTGCATTGTTCGGAGTGTTTGTATGTTGGTACCTTTGATTATTTAATGCCGGTGCTTTATTTGTTGGGCCTGAACTTCGTGTTTAAACTTTTTCCTGTTTTTCCCCAAAACAAACACCTCAGTAAGTTAAAAATGCTCAGTGGTTTTAGTGTGATTATTAATAAAAATAAAATATTCACATGGGGATTACAAGGGATTAGCATGGGCCTAACACTGATCCACACTTGATTACCTATTATGCTTCCACGCCAAAGATAAAGAGGACCCAGGGAAATCCCTCCTCTCCCCTTGAAAGTTTATTAAAGTGATAAATGAGGTTCTGGTGGCAGTTCAGCGACTGTGAAGCACTCTCTTGTGGACAAGCTGCAGCCCCCTGCTTCCTAGGGAGCTTGCTGGTGACAGTAGTGACTTCAGCAAGCAGGCAGGGCTGTCTCTAGCATCACCTGGGGTTGTCAAGGTTACTGAGACTCCAGGATTCCTGGACTCAGAACAATCCAAAAATTGCCACTGGATATATCATAACCATTAGACGATCTGATCCCCGCTACCCCTCTGCACGGATCATTTTCTTGTGATTCATCTCAAGAGAAATAGTCGATATATTAATTTTCCTAATGGAACTCAGCACTGACAGGGAGTAACGACGAAGCTTCGTAATGGCCCATTTTCCATCTGTCCTGCTGCACTCACATGCATTCCCAGTCTTGGCCGTGACTGCGAGCCAGCACTCCTTCCTACCTGAAGTCTCAACTTCCCACATGGCAGGAAGACTTTGTTCAAAATCCAGCGTTATGAGCACACTCATGAAGTGCACATGTGTATTCTGGAGAATTCCTGGGGCTCCGAGTTGCGTGCATTTCAAAAACATAGGAGACATCCTTGCTCCAGTTCTTCTATAACGGACTGCTGAAATTCCAAGCATTCAAATCAAGGCGAATGTCTCATCGCCTTATATTTATGGCATCGGAATGCTTCCCTATACTTTCCTGGAAGCTTCTAACATAGGCTCCCTTGAAGAAAGTTCAGGATTGGACTGTGAATTTTTCAAGGTTTTATACTGTTAAATCCCATCTCTGAGCATTTCTTACATTTAATAGAAGAGAATAATACAATTTACTTCCCCAGTCAGGAGGATTAACACAGTGCGGATGAAGCAAGGAGACTTGCACAGCTCCTGGCAGAGTAGAAGGGATCAAGACCTGTACTTTAGTTATAAAATCCAAACAACTGGGGCTTCCTCACTCTAATCTTTACACCGTTGAACAGAAATAGTTGTTGAGTAGAGTGTGTCTTAGATGAAGGCGCACTTTTAGCATTTACATGGGAAGCTCTCCTACAGGTGCAAAGCACTCAGTGTGTGAAGGGGGATGGGTAGTTGCAGCTGGGGAGCAGGGACTCAGAAGAGTGCTTGGGGGAAAAAAAAAAGAAGAGTGCTTGGGGGAGAGGAGCCAGAACACAGTCATAGGCCCCCCTGGCACACAAGATCCACAAATTGTGCTGTTGCTTCCAGCGTCCAGAAGTCTCCCCATTTGATCCAAATCTACCTTTTATCTGCAGACCATGAAGTGGATTCCTAATACAATGCACTTTTGCATAATTTCTCCTGCTTGAAATCAATTCCTATACTCACCCCTCTTCCCCAACTCCCATAAAAGAACCATTATTTGGGATCTTGCTTAAATATTGTCCTTCACATCTGCAAATCGACTCTCTGGACCTCAAGGAGTGTGTCTAAATTTGTGTGTGCATGTGCATGTGTGTTGCACTTGGAAGGCACTTAACTATGATGCCCAGTGGTATGCTTACCTGCATAGAATTCTCTAATAGAGGGTAAACACCTCAAGTCTTGATCGATCATTAGAAAGCCATGGTATAGAGGAGAAATAAAAAAGGAGAACTTTGGACACCAAAGTACCAATCCCAGGTTGGGATAATCTGCTTTGAAAGGCAATGGCCTTGTACCCCAGGGTATAAATCCCAGCTCCATCTGTTATAAAAAGCTCTTATGCATTATCTCTTTGAGACTGACTTTCCTCACATAAAATAATGTAATAATACATATCTTACTGGATGATTGCAAAGATTAGACAAGGTTCTGCATATGCAGCACCTGGAGACCAGCAGCCACAGTGGAAGGAAGCTGCCATTGCCCCGCTTGCTGAGACATGGGCTGAGAACCAGTTCCTGCCAGGGGTCACTCTCTACCAGGTGCTGTACAGGTTAGTTCTGGTCATTATCCTCAGGCCCTCATTTCACAGATGTGAACCCTCTACCCCATAGAGGGTAACTAACATATCCAAAGTCAGCCTGCACTGCCCTCTGCCCAATATGGGATACCACCTGGGTCTGGACTCTTCCCACTCCTTGGTGTCATGTGACTTCTCTGGAAGTTTTAGTCAGTCAAGTCAGAGCAGGTGTGAAGGTCTTTCTCAGGACCACCAAAGTAGCCCATCCTAAATCAAGCTGACTTGTGTTTTGGCCAGTCACACCTGCCTGGGAATGCCACCCTCTCTCCTTACTCCCAATGTGCATAAGGGCACCTTGTGCTGCAGAGCCTCTAGGAATTTTGAACTATGAAGAAGTAGCAGGGATGGTGCAGGTGGCACCTAACCTTGCTGAAGCCAAAGCAGGGGTACCAAGCTGGGATAACATTCACCGTTTGTAATTCATTCATTCATTCATCCTTCAGTCCACTCATAGGATGCTTGTCACACTATAATTAAACGATGTTAGAATCAGCATATTTTATTGTTATAGCTTGAATTGCATACCCCCTCAATAGATACATTGCAATCCTAACTCCCAGTGCTCCAGAATGTGACCCTCTTTGAAAAAAGGGTTTTGCAGAGGTGATTGAATTAAAATACATTTATTAGGGTAGGCTGCAATCCAATATTACTGCTATCCTTAGAAAAAGGAAGAAGAATTTGGAGACGGACACAAGACAACTTGAAAACACAGGAAGAACATGGTCATCTACGAGCTAAGGAGAGAACTTGGAAGATTCCTCCTCCGGTCCTCTGGAGAACCAATCCTGCTGGTACCTCCATCTTGGACTTTTGACCTCCAGAATGGTGAGATGAACAACTCCTATTGTTGGTGGTGCACAGTTTGTGGTTTATTGTGATAGCAGCCCTCGCAAACTCATACAGTTGTGTCCCAGAGCAAGTATGGTACAATCAGGTGACAGTTTAAAGTTGTAGGATGAGTGTTTTTTCTTTCGAATTGTGTTATGCCTCTTTGTGACTCTGTAGCTGAATTTAACTGCAAATGTCTAAGTATTAGGCCATTGGGAAGGTCTTCATCTGACCTAATTCTGAACCATGAGCAGGGATAACAGGCACACTGTCTTCAAGGACAAGCCATCTGCAATTGCTGTGTGCACTTGCTACACCACAATGTCTTCTGTGGCCAGTGCCCAGTGGGCTTGTCCTCTGGTTGTTGCTCTTCAGAATCTACACCCGATTCTTCAGTACATCAGGTCACCTGTACGTAGTCATGAAAGCTGTTTTCCCTGTGGATCAGCTGCATGGCCTTGGGTGAGTTAAACTTCTCTGCATCTTCACCTCTCCATTCTGATGAGCGCTGACTCTGAAGAGCCCTGCCCAGGGCTCTTCCCTGGACTGTGTGAAGTTCAACTGGTTGCACGGTGTGAAAAGACTGCGCTCTTTGGAAGAATGTGGAGTTCATGCATGTGCTTCAGACTCCTGGAACCTTGTAAAGCAAGTGTTTTTGTGTTTCTGGAATTCTATTGTGGAAATTCTTTAAAAAAAAAAAAAAAAGCAAAGTCAATGGAAACCCAAAACATACAGATTCTAACCTGAACAGAAGGTTTGGCAAGCGGTGACATCTAAGAACAAAGCAGCCAGCACCCTCCCTCTGGAGACAAAACACATTATTTCTATGACATACTTAGTCTCCATCTGCTCGGAGAAAAGAGCGAATGCCCCATATGCCTCACCATTGGGCCCTGCTGCCGACGAGAGCGGCTCGCCCCGCCGTGCAGAGCTGAGCGTTAAGTAACTGTAGGCTGCTCTAATGGAAATAGCATATGGGTACTAAACGAGTGCAAACAAATGAATACCTTGATTATTTTGCTCCATTTTTGTGTTAATAAAAGCGACTGCCACTAATCACTAATCAGTTTCGAACGACTTGGGTAAATCTGTTTTTCCTCTTTCAGAAGAATTCGCAAGCAATACCCATCATATTCAGTGTTGAAATTATATATTCATGAAAAAAAATGTAAATACCCCCAATTATGTTATATGGTCATATTTTCCACATAAACATGGGCATTTATTTCCTCTAGCAGTACCCAGAGCCAGCACAATATGTAATTTGCAAGGCTATTTGGCAACCAAGAATGATTAAGACCCTGCTGTTTGCAGTTAATATGGTGCATAACTTGAGTTTGAGGCCAGAAAAGGAAGTTGGGCTGATATTGAACTGTTCCTTTGTTTGTGAATGTGAAAGTTGGATGTGACATTGAGCCTAGTTTGGTAGAATAGTACTACAGAAATAATAAAAGGGAAGGAAAAATCATGATTTCATTCAATATTTGTGCATTCTTGTTATAGTTAGATATAAAATGTCCCCTAAAGAGCTCATTTATTAATATTCAGGGTTGATATAGTTAAGTCACGAGAGCTGTAATCCCAGCAGTGGATAAATCCACAGTAAGGGATTTATCTGGGTGGTGGCCCAGGCCTGTAGGGTATGGCTGGAGAAGGTGAGTCCCTGGGGGTGTGACCTTGGGGATCATATTTGGTTCCTCCTGCCTCCGATTGCTTTCTTGCTTCTCTCCTCCATGATGTGAGAGCAAAGCCTTGGACTCTTCCCCTCTCAGCTTACTGCTGCCACCATGCCCTGAGATCCATGGTTCCTGACCTCACATGGTCTGAACTCCAATAGCTCCAAGGAAAACTGTGAGCCAATAAATCTTTCCTCTAAGTTACATGGTCAAGTCTTTAGGTTATAGCGGTGACAATGCTGACTAATACAATTCTATTCTCAGTTCTCTTAGTGGATTGCAAAGTTACCATTGTAAGGGAAAGGATTAGGCTCAGTTGGCTCTGGGGCTTGATGGTGATATGGGTGTGATTTCCACATTTGCCTCACAGTTACACACCATCCATGACCACGGACAAGACCCTCATCCTGCCCAGCCACGTTACCAATGCTTGTTTTAGGGAACAAAGAAAATAAGATGTTCCGCTTAGATCAAGACAGACTCATTCAGGAAGGTGAGTTGGAGGCCAACAGAACTAGAGACAAAATTTAAAAATGTAGAAAGCGTGTGCAAATATTTGTAGAATGAGTGATATTTTATTTCTTCTGGAAGAGGAGTTATGTAGTCTTTCAGGTTGAATTTTCAAAGGAGGGAAAGTTTTGGATGGGAAATGAATAAGCTTACAGAGAAAGGATGCTATTTCTTCTACAAGTCTTTGTCTAGAAAGAATTTCTTACTGTCCCTCAGAATTCTCCAGGGTATGGAGAAATGGCCAAAGTTGCCAGTAAGAAGGACAGAGTCAGAGCAGTGGTCAGATGGTGCCTGCACAGCTTTGTCACCAGGAGGATAATGACACAGTGACCGGCGAGGTCATGGGACCTGTGGTCAGAGTGTGGTCCCTACAAAGTGAAGATTTCTGGCCAAACTCTGGAAAATATTGACTACCATGGGGCAAAAGTGGCCAGAGAAAGAGGTGAAGCTGAAGACTGTCATTCAGGTACTATATTCAAAATACAAAATAGAGTGCATTAAAGATAGACACATGGTTTTACTTACCAGTTGGAAATTTTTCTTCACCCCACCCAGATGATGAAGAAAGACAGACAGACAGACAGACAGACAGACAGACAAACACTATGTCCCAGGGAAGAGAGAGAAGGAAGGCAGAAGGTCGTGCACCAGCAGTGGCTGGAAGCCTTTGCAGCATGCACAGGGGATGGACTGGAGAATTAGGACCAACAGGAGCACAGATGGAATCTGGGGAATTCCAGAGTACAGTGCACTCTTGGTGTGGTGCTTATTCTACTGTCACAAAAACTAATTCTGATAGAGTGGTTTCAATGTCATATAATCAGAAATCAATACAATATCTAATGATAGTCCAAAATATGCCAAAGTTTAGGTCCATTTAGAAAGTATTTAAGTCAGAGGCAGATTTAGTATCCATCTGCAGGACTCTCAGGGTGACTGAGGAAGCATCTCATTGGGATTACCATAGATGTCACATTGAAATGATCATAGATGTCACCTTTGCAGGTATCCACTTCAGTTGGGCTCACCGTTTAACCTTTAAATCTTCAGTTGCCACAAAGTTCTGACCTTCACCCATTACCCTTGCTATGTGTTCAACCATTCAGGCCACTGAACCCACTGGACCATGTAATTCTGTACAGCTTCGTTTACATTTAAATTTGAGGTGGCTTAATACGTCGAAAGATAAGCCTTTCTCTCTTGGAAAACGGGCTATTAGAATGCACTGTCTTTGCTAGGACAGTGTGGGGCACACTATTAGAAAGTAATTAATTGTGACCACATTCATTTTCTTTGGGACCAGAGTTGTCACCTTCTGAGGATCTGTGGAAGCAGAGGCAGGTGGCTCTCCAGAGAGCTGCTATGTACGGGGTTCCAGACTCAAATGGAACTGGAAGGCAATGGAAGGAGCAGGTTGACTTTGGATCATTAATAAGTCTCAATCCATGAATCTATGATATCTTAATCAAGGAGCATTTCCCCCATCTTTCCTGGTCAGTTATCAATACTTGGTTTTGACAATGGCTCAAGAATTCCAGAATATAGGCCTGAACTCTTGCCCTTGCTTGGTTGACTATGAATGGACGTATTGAAACCCTTGGGTTAAAAGAGGATTCTGGAAGTAGCAGAATGAATTGTGGGTTAGTTTGCAGGGTCCACCAAGGTTAGATAGACAATGTTTCTGGCCAGTAAGGCCATTGTGGTGGCTTCCTCCATGGGCCCAATGTCTTTTGTCCCTCCATCCACAGAGCATCCCATGCAAATGAGGTTGTTGACAAGGAACTCTGGTACTCATTCTTCTCCAATATGTGAGTGCCAGGAGAGGGAGGGCTGTGCAGGAATTCTCAAACAGGACACACATGGAATTAATTTAAACCACCACACAGATGCAGTAACATAAATATACTTTGCTCCTTTGGTAACATCAACAACTGTAGAAAAGAAGGTTAAAAGAGTTTAGATTATTGGATCAGGTTCTGAGAGGTGGTTGCTTTGGAATTCTTTGCACTCAAGGAGATGGGAATCCTAACCATTCAGCACTATCTCTTATTCTGTATTCTCTCCAACATCTCCATGCAACAAAAAGCTCTCTTTAGGTCTTTAGGCTTAGGAAGGATATTTCAACTATCTGACTAAATAATCTTTCACAGGCTTGTAGGTAGGAATATTCTACCTAGCTTGATGAATTTTTTTTGACAATGCAGCAGTTTGAAGGATCTCTTTAAGAGAATGCATGACCTGAGACTGTGGAGGGAGGTTTGCATTCTGTGGAAGACCTGGAGACTGTGGCTGGCACTCATCTAGCCCTGTGAGCTTTCTGTGAAGCTAGATGGGTTGGACATGGCTCCCAGCCTGGGCAGCTGCTTCAGACCTAGAGCATCTGAAGCCTCATTCAGGCAGGGCCATATCCCAGTGGTATGGGCTGATATCATGGTGGGTTAAAGCCACATTTCTCTTGGGTTTTAGAAATTAAAGAAACATGTTTTTTTGTCTTTACTCTTCAAATATATTTTGCTTTTGAAATATAAGAAATTAACTTCTACTAAATCGGTTTGAATATGACCCTGAATCAGTGTTATGTCTCACTTTAATTAACTTAGATAAATAGTTAGATCCAGAAGCTGAAAGATGAAACCCAATATTCATACGACAGTCTTTAGCTCTTATTAACAGTTTTTCAATGTAACTCCAGTCTTAAGCTGCCACTCAAAAAAAAAAAAAAAACCCACACCTTAAGTCTCTGGAAGGAAAGGCAAACTATTCTTATGGTCACAGCTCCAGCATCTGTGCCCTATGTCTAGGACAGCAAGGGACACAATGTGCATGGCAGGGAGCAAACAAAGGTTTATACTGGTGTACACTGCCTGTGTACAGAGGGAGAAGCTGGACTTGCTCTGCTCAGAGCCCTGCTCTCTCTCAGTCCTGAAGTAGAGACAGAGGTGGACTTAGGGATGTGGTGAGGTTGATGTTCCTTTCCTAAATAATACCTTAGGATTTTCTTCAACCCCTCATGGAAAATATTTTTCTACTGATTTTTACACTGTTCTTTCATGCTCCCCATCTTGTTCTACTTTTAGTTGCTCCTTCTCCACCTTGCCATCTGCCCTTCTTGTTGCATTTTCTATTGTCCTCAAATCTATTTGTTAGACACTTTCCTCCTATAGAGGGTCTAATTCATGAGACGACACCAGAAAGAGCTGAGTGAACAAGAAGATTATTTTTTCACTCAGGATATAATCGTTAAAGCATAATAGAAACCCGACTGTTAAAATAACATATAACACTGCTTTTCTACAGAGGAAATAGTGAATATTTGGGAAAATAGTACTTATGAGTAGAAAGGACTTGGGGACCAGCTGTGCCATGGTACAGAGGAGGAAGCATGAGCAGAAGGTAACTCCATTTCTCTGGGGCCCTTGCAAGCTTTTGATGGACCCATGTCTTGATGGCTGTAGGAAGTGTCATGGGCTCTTTAAGAACCACTGGATGGGTCATTTCCATGGAGAAGTCTTGCAATCTCCTTGGGACCCTGCTCAGCTCTTTCTCCTGCATCCCAGGAACTTCCTGTAGATTCCATCCCATCTTGCATTTCAGCTTCATGAATATTTGTTCTTTCTTCCAACTCTGTCTCTTATTTTTATTTTTTCCCTTTGTCTGAAGTTCCTTTCTTTCCACTCCTTCCTCTAACTCAAGTATTATAGTTAGATATAAAATGTCTTCTAAAGAGCACATCGATTAATGTTTGGAGTTGATGTAACTGAGTCATGAGGGCTGTAATCCCAGCAGTGGATAAGTCCATTGTAATAGATTTATCTGGGTGCTGACCCAGGGTGGTTGGGCGTGGTTGGAAGTGGGTATCAGGGCGTGCGGCCTTGGGAATTTTATATGTATGGTTCCTCCTTCCCCTCCTCTGTCTCTCTTGCTTCCGGCCTCCATGATGTGAGGAGCACAGCCCATGTGCTCTCCTTTTCTTTACCTCCCGCCGCCATGCCCTGAGATCTGTGGTTCCTAGTCTCACATTGACTGAACCCAAAACTATAAGAAAATAAATCTTCTTTTCTCTAAGTTACATTGTCGGACTTTTAGATTATAGCTGCTAGAATGTTGACCAGAACAACAAGGCTAGTGTTTGCAATCCTCAAGTCAATATTGTTGTTTCCTCACAATTTTACTGAATCTACTGTAGCTGATATTTATGGGTTAACTACCTCCCTTCCTCCAAAATTCATAGGTTAAGTCCTAAAACCTGGTACCTCCGAAAGTGACCTCATTTGTAGATAGGGTCTATGCAGATGATCAAGTTAAAATGAGGTCACTGGAGCCGGGCATGGTGATGTACGCTTGTAATCCCAGTACTTGGGAGGCTGAGACCGGAGGATCCGGGCTCGTGGCCAGCCTCAGCTACTTAGTGAGGCCTTCTGCAACTTAGTGAGACCCTGTTTCAAAATAAAGAATAAAAAATAGGGCTGGGGGTATAGCTCAGGAATAGAATGCCCCTGGGTTCAATCCCCAGTATCACAAAAAAATAAAAAATAAAATAAAATAAAATAAAATGAGGTCACTGGGATGGGTCCTCATCTAATATGACCAGTGTCCTTGTAGAAAGAGGAGTTTGGAGATAGACACACATGGAAGGAAGACAGAGAGGAGATGCAGGGGGAAGATGGCCACCCACAAGCTTAAGAGAGGCCTGGAGCCTCTCCTTCCTCACAGTCCTCCAAAGAAACCACCTGCTCACAACTTGATCCAGAACTTTGAACATCCAGAATTGGGGGACAATAAATTCCTGGTTTATAAGCACCCAGCCCATGATGCTTTGGTACAACATCTCCAGCCAACCAGTCCACCTGTCTTCCTGGTACAACGAGAGTGCAGTGCAGGAGATCACAGAGGGGCGGGATGGCCCCAGTGGGTGTTTCAGGCAGCATTTCATCACATGGGCATGTGGGCAGGCTGGCATGGGGAATCCTAACATCTACCGCCTTGGCCTCCACTGCCACCGCTCTGTGCACAGGCTGCCTATGAGAGGAGAGCATCCATCTGCGGGGTTTTGCAGAGCACCATTAAGGTAAAATTATACTGGCTGCTTTTTGCAAAGGGGGACGCTGCTATCTGAGAAGGCCGCCGTTTGCTCAGAAGAAAGGCAGTCAGTTTGTGCTCCAAGAAATGTTGTATGTCTGCTATCTTTCTTTTCAAGTAGCCGCCCTTATCGGTAGAAAATAGAATTGGTAAAGATAGCCAAAGGCACGTGGAGCATGGGAGAGAAAATGCAGGTGTATAAAGGTCAGCCATGGAGTACAAGACTCGGATGCTAGAGAGAATTTCAATTTTTAGGTCCATATCCATGTTATCTAAATAGAAATAAGTAATAGATTCTAAAAGTCATATAAAAACCAGCAACTATTCCATCATGCAGACTAACATCATAAGGGCCGTATAGTGGCCTTGTCCTCTGGTTGAATTTAGATGTTATAGAAAAAATGCATAAAATACAGTAAGAACTGCACCACAGAGCCAGCTATAAACAATGTGTACATGTGAGAATATCCCAACATCATTCTCGGTACTTCATATGGGTGGGGGGAGGCGGGGGGGGACACTAAGAGCTGTGTGCATGTATGTTAACATCAAATGGATATTCATGGTGATGTGAGACTCCAATGCACCAATAAAAGCACGTTAAGAAAAACAAAAACAAAAAAGTACAGTAAGAACAAATGTTATGATAGGTGTAATACGTGCTGAGGACAGACCATGGCCTGCACCATCTTATTCATCCTCAAACTCACCTTGAAGGCCGTTAGGGTGGGTTCTCATCTAAAATGTTTAAATTTTCAGAATATGGATGAAGACACCAAGGTCTAGAGAGGACCAGTGAGTCGGTTGTGTCCCTGAGGGGGGGACACACTGGAGCTGGACCCTAGAGTTCTGACCTCCAGTCAAGAGGCAGATGGTGTTTCCTGAAGAGCAGGCAGGACACTTGGTGATGTGGCCCACAGAGCCGCCATTCAGAGGCCTGGGCTGGCTAAACTCTCTGCTTTCATCCTCTTGGAATTCCTAAAAATATTTAAACAAGGTGTTCCCCTTGTTTGGAATGGGATGAGCTCAGTCGTTCTATTGCTGATGAAATATAAACATCTTCACTTGATACCAGGAATGATGTGGCAGGTGTTTTAATGAACAGTGCTTTTGACATGTGCTCATACTTACTATATACATGCACCAAGCTAGCGTGCATTTATGTGTCTTTTTTGTGTTTGTGGGGTACCAGTCTTAATTATTTAACCCTGAAAGAGTTCTATGAGGTAGCGACTCTTACTAAACTCACTTCATATATGTATGTATGTATGTATATATTTGCAGTACTGGGGATTGAACCCAGGGGCATTCTACCTCCGAGCTACACCTCCAGCCCTATTTTTTATTCTTTTATTTTGAAACAGGGTCTCACTAAGTTGTGGAGGGCCTCACTAAGTAGCTGAGGCTGGCCATGAACCTGAATCCTCTGGTCTCAGCCTCCCAAGTACTGGGATTATAAGCATGCGCCACCATGCCCGGTTCTAAACTCACTTTGTAGCTGAGGAGACTGCACTGGAATGAGACCTTCTGGAGGAAGGGGCCACCTCAGGACCTCAGCCACTGCCCAGGCTCAGGTGGCTGTAGACTGAATGTGGGTTTGCTCACCTGTATGGTCCCAACCAATGCCAGCCACGTATTTTTCCTGTGTTCGCTCTCCTTAAAATACATGGTATGATTTCACGTGGGGTATGCACATTTATTCCCTGACAGAATAAATGATTAAAGTCTAGTAAACTAAGAAAAATCTCTGATCTTTGTGCACATCCACAACTCATGTGTGCACATCTGCAACTCACGTGTGCACATCCACAACTCATGTGTGCACATCCGCAACTCACGTGTACACATCCGCAACTCACGTGCTACAGTTCTGGCTCCTCCAGGTGAGGTGATTCAGCCTTCCCCCCAAATCCCTAAGAGTCCCAGGAGCACTTCTGTTTTTGTTGCTGTAAGTTTGTTTTGTACTAGGGAGTGAACCCAAGGGTTATTCTACCTCTGAGTCACACCTACAACTCTTTTCATATTTTGTTTTGAAACAGGGTCTTGTTAATTTGCTGAGACTGGCCTTGAACCTGCGATCCTCCTGTCTCAGCTTCCCAAGTACTGGGATTACAGGCGTGTGCACTGTGCCAGGCTGAGCTTCTGTTTTTCTGATAGGATGGGCTGTTCTGCATGCGGCTGGCTGGCTCTTGGCATCTCTAGCCAGGTGTCCTTCAGGTGGTCTCTTTGGTCCTTCTCAAAGCTTCCACAGCTGTCTGCTGCCAGGTGCTGCCGCTGACCCCCGCTGGTCCTGCAGGGTGGCACAAAGTGCATGACAGTCATGCCCACACCCTGCTTCAGCTGTGAGTAGTGCACACAGCTCTGCTGACCCGGGAGACAGTCCACCCCTCTGCCTCTAGATTCCGCTCATTTTAGAGCTCACCAGGGAAACCCGCCTCTGCCTTCCTTATCAGGTCGCCAATGCCCTCGGTCTCCCATGGTCTGCACGGGGCTGGGGCTTTCAGGATGGTCTCCCATGGTCTGCACGGGGCTGGGGCTTTCAGGATTGCCCAAACGATGCCAGGCCAAGAATAAAGAAATGGTGGTTGGATTCTAATTCAGAAACTCACCGCTCCCAGAACAAAGGGTCAGTTGGCCTCACTGACAACTTCAGATTCCAAATAAGAAAAGAAAAGCTACATGACATATTTGTGAAACACTGTTTTTGTCAGCCTTAAAACAATCCTAATACTCAGTCCACAGGAAGCATTCAGGTACAGGCGGTAGGTCTATTTTCACAACCTTACACTATTATGGGTCAGGAACATGAAGCTCAAGCTCAGAAAATTTAAATAACTTCCCAGAGTTTGCACAACTGGTGGGCACTCGTATTTACACTGATTTCAGAGCCTCCTCCCTTTTTCTTGTGCGCTATAAAATTGGATGTCTCTACTGCTCCCAGCTGTGAGTTCTTGGGCAAATTTAACCCCCGTGTGTTTTAATTCAAGAGGTGATGTCTAAGAACTGTCCTTGGAAGCCATCAGGAACTCAAATCTCTAGTCTCCAAGGCAGGTAAGGAGTTTTATTTGTTTGTTTGGTTGGTTGGTTTGCAAAGATAAAGTGTGTGTTTGTAAAAGAAGAAAGGCACTTCTGAAGGACTGGGAGGAAAGGAACAGTTGGGGAAAAATTCCCTGCCCTTCCTACTTTTTTCCCCTCTGGTCAGTAGAAATCCACTCCCCACTCCTCTAGGTTTTTTTTGTTTGTTTGTTTAAATTTGACTGTTTTTTTTTTTCCTTCTCTCAACTCCTTGAAAAATCCCAGATGGAAAAACAAAGCTCACAAAACCTCCTCCAGCCTCCAGGCTTGCTAAAATAACAACAACACAGGGAGTTGTTAAAAATCCCTGCTAAGAGTGGAGGGCCACCAGCTTCACCAGCCCACTCCCCTTTCAGAGCTTAGATAAGGCAGGGGAGGGTCACCAGCTTCACCAGCCCACTCCCCTTTCAGAGCTTAGATAAGGCAGGGGAGGGCCCCTCTCCTATCACCTGACCACGCTGAGGGGGAATCTGAGACCTCACAACCCAGCAGAGCCGAGGAACAGCACCTGAAGACTGAACTCCTACATGGTCACCACCATCTTATTCCCTATTTTAAGGGGTGGTTTGCCATCCACTGTTAGTGTCCTGAGGAGCTGTGCTCTCCCGAGACCTTTCTGGAGGGATGTTTTTAACTGTTTTGTCTTAAAAAAATGAAAAGAAAACACCACAAATCAGCTTATGAATCAGAGAAAGAGAGAGACAGAGACAGGGGAAGACCCGATCGGTGTTTGGTGGAGTCGTGGAGTCATGAGTGCTGCATGCGGATGCTTCCTCTCTCAGGACTGTAGAGATTCCTATTCCTGGGCGGTCAGTCAACGCTGTCTCCTGTGCGGTAGGATAGCATAGGATATCAAAGGGAGGAGGTCTACCGCACCGCCACCATTTTAAATGAAAAATGGCTCTCCTCCTCATGCACGGCCTTCTAATGTGGCGCAGATGGAAACTTGTGCTGTTCTGTTTTACTGTTTCTGTACATTACACAGGCAATAAATACTGGCCAAATCAAGCCGTAATTTCTAAGGTTCCTTATAACCTCTTTTACCAGGATCGGCTGCTGCAGTTTATAGATCCCCTGGAGAAAGCTGCCCAGGTTTCTCCATTTTATAAGGCATTTCAAGGCGACCTCACAAATAAAAAGGATGGAAAGTATGGCCCGTGTTTTTAATATCCATACCGTTAATGTGCATTCGCTGTGACCGTTTACACACTTCAACTTCATGTTGGGCAGACTCTCCCTTCCTCATCTAATTCGTATTTATTAAGTTTTCTTAATCTTTAAAATCATTTTGAAGTTGTCATGAGGCTTTTGGGATGTTGTCAAGGGTGGATATACATTAGGTGGGCACTGGGAGAAAGAGTCCTACAGTATTTGGGGTGGGGGGTTGCTTGGTCCCAGGATCCTAAGAAGGTCTGACAGGCCTGAATGCAGGAGAGCTGGGTACCTGCAGGACAGTGGAGAGTGTTGCCGGTCACTTTAATGCAGTATCTAGGGATAATGTGAACGAATGAATGGATGGAGGAGATTCAACTCCAACTCAGTTCCATCTCAGAGGAACGCACCTGCGTCAACTGCCTGTCCTAAGCGAGGTGTTAGGGGTTTTCAAAGGATCCTCTCACTTCATCATAGCAAAACCAGAAATTTAGTATTATCTTCATTTTACCAATAAATGGAATGAATTTTAGAAATGCAGATGACTTGCAAGGCACAGAGCTAGCGTTGGTGCAAGGCTGGGAATTTACAAAAGGAATATTCAGAGCCGCGGTTCATGCTTTCTATTTTTCTTTCATTGTGGCCCAACATATTCAGACCATCGAATAAGCTTCCGTGTGACTCCCAAAGGTCCATGACCCTGCCTTTGGGCATGTCGTATGTCTGTTTTGGCTGATGGGCTTGGTTTGCAGGCTATGGAAATTCTTTCTTGAATATGGTCTTCCCAGTGGACCCGTGGGCATCTACCTACTTGCCAGCCCTGGAATCCAAGGTGCTAAACCAACCACGTGGTATGAGTAGCAGTGTAGGGAAGAGCCTTATGGATCAGGGAGAATTCCAGGCTTTCTTCTATAAAATAAGGTGGCAGGAGGACAGGGACTCAGGCAAGTCAATAGCTTAAGTGTTAGCTTTTCATCACAGTGACCAAAATGCCTGGCAAGAAAAATTTAAAGGAGGAAAGGTTTATTTGGCTCACAGCTTTAGAGGTTCAGTACATGGTTGTCTGGCTCCAAGGTAGAACATCATGGTGGAGGGGCATGGCAGAAGAAAGCTGCTTAGCTCAGGGCAGTGGGAGGCAGACAGAGCTAGACAAGAAGCGGCCAGGGATAGAGTCCTGAAGCCCACACCATGCCTGCAGCCATGTTCCACCTCTGAACCTTGCTACACTGGGGACAAGGCTTTTGGGGGACGTTCACGGTCCAAATCATACCAAGCACCATGATCTCTGGTGGACTTAGGCTGTGTAGGTGGTGTATAATGGGTGAAAGTTTAACAACCTTCCAAAATGATCCTGCATTTTCCATCAACCATTCCCATGTGGATATATCCACATATATTTCTTGTTTATTGGGGTTTTAAGAAGCCAGGGAGAATAGACTTTGACTTCCTTGAAAAAAAAAAGTTCTGTAGCTTGTTTTCCTGGGGGTCCCAGCCCATATATGAGAGGAGCTTGGTTACTAGATTATGAAATTGATGGTTTCAAATAAATATGTGGCTGATGCAGACCTTCCTTTTTCCAAATATCACTGCAAAAATGATCATTTTAAATATATGGAAAGTATTTCTCAAAACATATTTCTCAAGCACAAAATGCCACACTTCTCTTTCCCCAGATGATAAAATTCAGTCTTCAGTATGGGAGAGGCAGCTTTTCACAAGCTAAGCTTGGACCCCTTTCTATCAAAGCACATGACTTCTTGCTGTGTGATGAGGACACTTCCCTTGGCCAGAGTCACTTAGGCTTCCTGGGCCCCTCTTCTCAACCAGGCCTCCACGTTGGTCTCCTTTCTATTTTTGGCCTGTGATCTCAGTCTTAGCAAAGCATCTTGCTACATCATCCCTCACCCTGATATCGGATCAAGTTCTTCATCCCCCATCTTTGCTATATCTAAGCCCTTGGTTTGTCTTCAGCAAGGTTCTGTTAGACCACTGTAGCAGAATCTCCTGGCTCTGCTTCTTGGCTATAAATCCCCAGATGTCTGCTGTATTCAGGTTGAGTGGGGTCTTTCCTCTGTAGCAGTAGTATCCAATGAAATTTTCCTGTTTTAATAAGTGTCAGAATATTTTTTAACACATTTCCATGTCAGAAATCCTGTTCTTGATGATACTAAAATAGTTTTCACTTTGTGAATGAGATATGCTGGGTGGTTCCCCACTGTTATGCCTTTGTACCCAGGGCCCTTTTGACATGCTCCTTCCTTGCTTCTAAGCAAAGGAAACTTGCTCTTTAATTAGGATTCAGCTCTTCTGTCACCCATGTTGAGTCCCGGGGTGCTCTGAATGTACCTTTATCAGGCTGCTCATTGCCCTGTGTGAGCTGGTGGCCAGCACATCTATCTCTCCTGCTTTGCTGGGAGCTGGGTGAGAGCGGAGCTCACCCTATCCACCTTTTTAAACGCTGTCCACTCCCCTCCAAGGACTGCCCAGGATGGGATGTCACATCCGACAGGAACGTAGCAAATGCCGATCACAAGGATGAACACAGCTTGGCAGGGACACTCATCTCAAAGGACACGGCTCCCTCTTTTCTAGAAGTAATTTCATGAGGTTTCCACCAACAATTCTTAGTGACTGCATTAAAAACAAAGATTCTTTTCTATTATTCCTAAAAAGAAAAATTCAAAGTTAAGACTTGTCACCAATGTACGCTGGCCTTTCCAAGTTGTTTTTAAGTTTGAGTTTATTCCCCTTTATTTAATTTTAGATTTTGGGATATGCCCTTCTGTGTTCTGTGTTGACATAGGGAATCCTGCATTCCTGGGCATGTTTCCCCTAAGTAACATGCTTCCTCTGCTCCTTGAGGGGCAGATCACATGGTGTCCTTTGTAACTTTTTTTGTTCATACCTGGATAATGGCGGAGGTCTTGTAGAGTTAATGGGAAATCCAATAGATCCTGGGCCCCATGTTAGACTTTTCTGAAAAACCTCTCATGGTCACTTTAGAATGGAGCCTGCTGACATTGTCACCATGTGACTGTAATATGTATTAGTTCCATAAGACATAGGATGACTCCTTCATGTCCTTTCCTTCCTTGCATCTTATTTTGAATTGAGGACAAAGACTAAGATGTCCGTTCATTTCAGGTTCACTTGATGGAAACAAACAAAACAAAACAAAACAAAACTATGATTAGTTGCCATTTTAAAACTCTTGTTTTTCATCAAATGCTTAGTTAAATTGTCTCTTAATGGTCTCAATAACCCCCAACCTGTGTTATTTTAATTATTCTTTGTTTTGAGACAAGGGGGATGGAACCTAGTTAGGGCTTTACTACATGCTTGGCATCTGCTCTATCATTGAGCTATATCCCCATCCCTCATTATTATTTTTTTATTCCTACTTTTCAGTTAAGCAAAACAAGGTGTTAAATTTAGATATGGAGTGTCTCCCAGAAAAGTTCATGTGTTCACAATACAGAAATGTTCAGAGGTGAAATAATCAGGACTCTAACCTCATCAGTAGATAAATCTATTGATTAGATTATCATTTGGATGGATTTGCTGGATGGTAACTGTGGGCAGGTAGGCTGTGGCTAGAGGAGGGGGGTTACTTGGGGAATGGCCTTGAAGACTACATTTGTCCCTGGCCACCATCCCCTTTTGCTTCCTGGCTGTCCTGCCAGGCTTTCCCTTTGCCACACCCTGCCACCATGATATTTCTGCCTTGGAGCCAGCCAATCGCAGACAGAACTTCTGAAACTGTGAGCAGCATAAACATTTCCTCCTCTAAGTTGTTCTTGTCAGGTATTTTGGTTACAGCAATGAAAAAGTTGATCAACACACAAAGTGATCTGTCTTGTGACATACAGCCAGGGAGTGCAATCCAAGACACCAGACCAGATGGGTCTGTGCTCTCTCATAACTTGGCTTCCCACAGTTCAGGGGTCTTCTCCCTAAGGTTGTCTTAGTCCTCATAACTGTCACTTGAGTTTTCTCACAAATTGTTTAGCAGATGAAATATTTTAAAAATAGTTTTGTATCAGTTCACTGCTAAGAACTTTTGGTTTCATTTAGAGGTAATTTAATGAATGGAAGATATTGCTGTGGGCACAAGGTTGGGTTTGTTTAAGCTACCCATTTGACCAGCTCATGGAGAGGCTGCTACAGAATGATGGGGGAGGGGCAAGACCCAGATGTCGACCAAAGTGAACTGATGCATGAGCCACAGGTTAGGATCTCAGTGGAAGCTGGTGAAGAGCTTTGATGTTAGTGGAGCTCAGGGTGCCATGCCCTCACTAGTTACATAGACTTGGTCACATTACCTGAACTCCTGGCTCTAGCATCCTCATCTTAGGTGGGTGGTACCCACTCTGCATGCCATTTTGAAGCAGGCACTTAAAATTCTAAGTGAAGTACTAATTTCCATACAGGAGTCCTCTTTTCAGTCATCTATTAGCTTTACGACCTTTGGGGCAGTTTCTTAGTTTCTCTGTGATTGGTTTTCTTCTTTTCAAATAGTATTAATAACTGCTTTATTTTCACTTAGAGGTTTTTTATAAGGGTCAAATGAGATAATAGACTTGAAGTCATTTGGAAAATATCCAAATGTAAGTTACTGTGATTACTGACTCCTTTGGCCATTTCAGCTACATGGTGATACATGGTGGTGGGGGTGCTGGGGAGCAGAGGCTTACCAATATTTCACTCCATGCATGGCAGTAACTGAAGAGGTGGTTCCCTATAACAAACTGGACTTTATACTTTT
Source organism: Glis glis (assembly GCA_004027185.1). Taxonomy (NCBI): domain Eukaryota; kingdom Metazoa; phylum Chordata; class Mammalia; order Rodentia; family Gliridae; genus Glis; species Glis glis. The sequence goes on from PVJS01000764.1 coordinate 96,896, forward strand.
CAATATAAGTATGATATAGGCAACCTGTACATTCTTTTCTAACTTCAAGTGAGTTTTCTCTCTATTTTATAGTACAATCTTTTTTTCTTTTTGGATATACAACTTTAATAATAAAATGCATAAACCTTACTTTAAACTTGTTTTATCATTTGGTATTAAACCGAACACATGCTTATCTTATATACTTCTCACCTTCTGAGAATGTCAACATATGCTTTATTTTGACTAATATGATATTATCTTTCCTTAATTTCTGTGCACATGTCCACCTCCCTACAAGACTTTTCTGACATACTGTAGCCTTCTCATAGAACCACAAACTAATAGGGCATTTCAAAGTTTAGGCCAGATGTCTCTGTTAAAACGAGCCATAAGAATCTTCTATGGATCTGAAGGAAACTAATTCCCAGAAGAATTTACCCCTATCAGCTGTTGGATCATGATTACAGCAGAAAAACAAAGTTGAAAGGGCTGTGTGAGAAGAAAAAGAATCGGAAATAGTAAATGGATGCAGTTGGCCAAAATGCAGTCAGATGTAGGTAAGATGCCACATGCGGGCCATTTTTTAACCCTGGGCCCTGTTGCCCTCCATGCAACACACATAAATAAGTAAATAAAAAGTCTGCAAAGCTAAATTCCAGGAATTTAGGAAAATAACTTTTTTTTTCCTCATTTGAAAATGATCTTACCTTCCCTTAATATTTCTAGGCAACTCCAATGTGTTACATATACGCCCTTTAATTCATGGCCTCAGAGTAGATCAAAACCTCATCTCCTTTTCCTCTAAGACTGGAGGACATGTGTTAGCACGGAGACCCCATCCAAGCCCATGGTGTGGCCTTTTCAAACTGAACTTAAACCATTTGGTATGTGAGTTCTTTTGGTCGTGGCCAAACACGACTTCCTGTTTCTGAGGAGAAAGGCTTAAAAAGTCTCATAAAACGACTCAAAGGGCTTCTTGGATATCAAAGGCTTCTTACAAAACATTGTTTGACGAGTTAAGTGTATGGAATAAGAAACACACGGAATTCATTTCCTTTAAAATGCACATGGGATTAAGAATTATGGAGAAAAGGGCTTAGAAAAATACATTTTCGTTTTTATCAAACTTAGCTTAAAATGCGTAAAACACAGCCTGAATTGCACTAAATATATAAATCATGGCTAAAATTGTCTCTTAAAATGTGTGGCTGCTTATACGCACACACAGTCATCCAGAAGGTGGGCCTGCAAAATAATGTGATAGGTTTTCAAGGGTCATAATAGATCTTTTACCTTCAAATAAGTATTAGTTCAAAATAGACACCTGGCAAGGCCCTCTACACAGTGCAAATCTGCGTGCTTCCCCTTCTACCTCTCGCACCACCAATTACAAGATGGTACACCTTCTTTGTCTCCAGGTGGTCTTCAAGATTTGGGAAACATCACTTTGAAATCACCAGTCTTCATTTTATGGCCATATTTGGAAAGAACAAAGTCCCTTTAGAGTCAAATCTCCTGTATAAATTCAAGGATGAATCTGGGCTTCTACTTTAGGCTTAAGAAAATCAGATGTGATTTTACCATGCATCTCTTGTCTCTTAAACTGGTTTTCTGACATAGCAGAGGAGCCCCCCCCCCAGTGTTTCTAGCCTTGAAATCCTTCCTGGAAAAACCTTTGGATGCCTCAGATGGTCATAGCCAGGGTGTTGCCCATTTACATGGATGCACTTTGTAACATCTGTTCAAAACAATTCCATTATGTTACTACCACACTCTGTGATGTGATGTAGACATATGTGTGCCTACATTTGGGACAGCACCCAAACATGTGTAGGGGAAATCTCCAAATGGCAGGATTATGGGTGATTTTTAGTTTTCTTTTTTGAACTCATGAATGTTATCAAAGGTGTCTATTATTAAGCGTGTCAGTGTTACACTGGTGTTTAAAAATTGATTCTTGAAAAAACATATAAACTTTCATATGCGACTTTTGACCACTTTCATGATATAAATACTCCCCCTATGGCTCAAGTTTCCAATGTGACATCCCTGAAGTCACTGTCAGGAAGAGGCGCTCTTAGAGGATAAACCATGAGCACCATCTCCAACAACCACGGGAACACCTGTTTCTTGAATGAACAAGAAACACCCTTCATAAAAATAAGATGAAAATCTAATGCTTATGTGTAAGTTATGACCCCCGATTTTGAAAAGACCTACCTTTAAAAGGGAGACAAATCATACCTGGGTATTAAAGACAGCTCTTTGTGTCATGGTATGAGACCAGGGGAGATCTATGACACGCTTTATCTTTGAGCCGTGTCACAGGGGGATCACATAACAATTTATTACCTGAACATGACAACTTGAAGAGCAAACAGGACCATTATCGTTAATTTTTCAGGGAAGTTGGAACTTTTCCGGGAACACCTGGAAATGGGGTCATCCACTCACTACTCACCCTAAAATCCTGAGAAACCTCAACTGTGTGTGGCACAGAGTCTGATTCATAGGTTGGTATGGAGGGGCTCATGCACTGAATCTTTATCATATTATTTCAGGTCTGTCCAAATGTGCATTGAACACCTAACACATGAGAAGTGTCGGACTGGATCAGTACAGTGAGGAGCAAGTGGACAAGTGCCATGGTGGGGATGCTACAGGGCACTGAGGACGTTTCACAGCCTGCGTTCAAAATCCCAGTGAAGGCGTGGGCTCATGTCCCTGTAGTGCCTTTGGACAGAGGGAGGTCTAACTGGGTCTCTCCTGATCTCTCACTTTACCTCAGGAAACATGAATCTCCATAATTTAGTAAGAAGAAAGAAAACACTCCGGGTTCTAAGCCTGAAAATGCACTTCCTTCTCTATGACAAGCTGGAGAATCAGTGGCCCCACATTTCCTCCTATGGAGAGTCTACATGAAACCCACTTCTGTGTGGGATCTGGCCCATCCCTCAAGTCTCACTTCTATTTTCGTGCTCCCCCAAAGCCTTTATCAGCCAGCCCATACAGATCAAGTAATCTCTCTAATGGGTTCCTCTAGAATTTCTTATTGTGACTTAGTATAGACTCTCTTCTATTTGTTTAACTTCTCCACATATATTTTAATTTTTCCACCAAGCTAAAAGCTCTATATAAACAGGGGTTTTAATCTAGTATCTGCCTTTCTTTGCAAACTGCCTAGAATAATGTTTTGCTCGCAGTAATAAGCTAATTCAATCTTCATTTCTAATGAATTGAAAATCACCTTGGCATACATACCATAAGCACTGTACAGGATAGTGAATACTCAGAGTATCTTAATATAAGCAAGACATTTAATAAATTCTGATCTAATTCTATTTGACCGTGTGACAACTCTGATACATCAGAGGGAAGGAAGAATTGTAATCTAGCTAAAAGTGAGCAAAGCCATGGATTCCTTCTGCTTTCTCAGACATGCACATCAATAACCTTAGAAAAATGTAGCCACAGCCATAGAGCTGTGCTTTGATGTGGGGACTGTCTTGGAAGGAACTTTTCATATTAATATTTCATGTTAATGTTGTGCAGCAAAGTAAGTTCAGGAGAAGGAGTGCCATGATTCTGAGCCAGCACCTCTGTCATATCTACTGTGTGATCACAGTCCAGACACACGAAGGCCGCAGAGGGAGGCTGCATCTGATCTGTGGCTCCCCGTTGACCTTAGGTTGTCCTGGTTGGCTCAGTTCCCTTGGTAACCTGCAAAGGCAAGACTGTCACTCATGTTACTAAGCAACACTCAGGATAGAAAGGGCTGCTGATCAGTATATAGTATCTGAGCTGGGGCTAACCACCAATGAACTCTAAACACCTGATGGGGTTGCTATGCTTTGGGCTTTTCAGAGTGTGGTGGCTCTTATAACTGACATGTCCCTGTCCCTGGGAAGTCATGAATGGAAAAGGGTGTTGACTTCTTTAGGGCCTTGGTTTGAATCTAGAAGCTTTCAAACCAAGGCAGCTCCTATACTTGCCGGGTCTTGTGATAGTTGGTCTGGTTTGTCAACTTGACCCACCTAAGATCATGTGATTTTGGTTGTATAACAGCAGATTGAACCAGAAGTCCTGCCCTAAATGTGGGCAGCAGGGTTCTGATAGGTGCAGGACTTAGATAAAAAGAAGGAGAAAGCCGCGTAGAGAGAGCCGCGACTCTTCCTGAAGAAAACGCGTCTGCTCTCATCTGAGATCGTCGGTCTCCAACTCTGCTGTTTCCTTGATGAGCTTCTTGATCTTCTGCTGTTGTCTGAGATCTTCGGCCTCCAGCCTTCGAACTGAAACTTCACCATCGTTTCTCCGAAGAGCTTCCTGATCTTCACATCTTGGACTGGACTGAATTGGTGATTGCTTCAATCCTGGGGCTCCGGCTCTTAGACCGCCCGACCAGCTACTGATTCCTCTGACTCTTCATGTGCAGTCGAAACTCAGGACTACATTGTGAGCTGATCTAATAAATTCTTTTTTTTTTTTCATTCTGTGAATTCTGTAGACCTAGTGAACCCTGACCAATACAGGTCTGCAGTTCATCTCCTTGAACCTGTGTGGATTGCATACCTGTACCTGTGCAGTTGCAAGGACGCCCACTAGGGAGCTGGGGAGGAGAACTGTTAGCACAGTGAGACCACGAACTTGGTTTTCCCCCTGCATCCTCCTGAGAGGGTTTCAGCCCAGTGTACGTGGGCAGCCCTGCGGGTCAGAGTACTCGGTTCTCCCAGGATACCGTGGACACTAGTGCCTAAGGGGACATCGAGTTATGACAACACGTTTTTTAATGTGTTTTTGAAGGATTTTTTTGTGTGTGGGGGTTGAAATAAATATGTCACACCTATTTGTACTACTATATTTCCAAATGTATGTACAAACTCTAGTTTGACAGTGTACATGGAAATGCTAAGGACTCTATTGCAGTTCGTGATATTGTGTACTTAGCATCTTACCATATAGCGGTCACTATAAGGTTTTCATTTTGAATAGATTTCTTTTTGCTCTCAACATTTCTATCTTTTAGGTCTAACATTCTATAATTTTTATGCTTATGTACACTGTTACTATGATTATTAGTAGTATTGACTTGGTGTCACCAACATTTGTAACCAACTGAAAAAGTCAAACAAATTCCGAATTTTTCTTACAAAAACAATTTCCCCCAAATGTCAGCTTATGGACACGGGTTTAAACAAAAGTGGGCATTACTAGTTTTGAGAAGTTATTTATTTCTTCTGAGTTACAGTTGAAAAATAGGCACTGATTACATACTAAATATTATATATGTCTAGATGGGATATGCACACCTAGACATACATAATGTGATTATTTGCAAACTCTACCAGATAGCAGCTTCTTTTGTTAAATTAAAAACTACACTTCTTTCTCATCTCTCCTGCCTTCTTTCAGCAGAGCTAATGAGGTGCTCTCTGGTTGATCTCAGGCCCCATGGAGGCATACCAAGTGATTAAGAAGGTAACTGGATCTCTAAATGCATAGAGTTTTGTTGATGAAAATCCTGTAATTACACCCAGAAATGTGCTGGAAGGCAGCGCGGGCTGGAATGGATCAGATTAATCAATACCATGTGACAAATTCTTCTGAGCTGTCTCTTAGTAGAGCAGATTCTATTCTAGTACTGCAAGAAGTAGCAAAATCAAATGGTTCAAATTTCACTGCCTCCAGTAGACGTTTAATTAAACAGCAATTTGGACAGAGGTGAAGGGACCCTCAAGGGCTGAGGAAATCCAGTGGCATTGAATAACCAAGTCCACTGGACTGCTCAAGGCTGGGTCCAGACGTCTAATGAAAAAGTTTACGCCCTCAGAAATCACAACATATTTTATTTCTCAGAGAGGGCATGCTACTTTCAAAAACATCTCAAAATCTATTCAAGCCATGGGAAGCGGAATTTTCCCTTCCCAGATTTTACTTCCATTAATATGATTTAGAACACGTGTTAGTTAGATTTTAAAACTCTACAAAGAATCAGGAAATAGAACATGAGGGAAATGGAAGAAAAGAAGCAAGAGAAGGACAGGAAGCTGGGGTTATTTTGGTGTGAGATACCATACAAAGAGGTTTTCTTTTGCCAAGTCTCCATTGCTTTTTTTTTTTCTTTCAGTTTTTCTTTCCTTCCAGTTTCTTAGGGAGGGAGCCATCTACAAAGAGATGCAGGATTTTTAGGCATCTTGAATAGATCAGAAGAAATTCAGATGGGTTCTGAAGAAAAAGTGGCCCCAATCATTTGAAGGTCAAGGCCTCAAAGAAAGCAATGTCAGCCATTCATGAAACAAGAGCTATTGCCAAGGAAGAGGGGAGAGGGTGAGATGGGAAAGAAGGAAGACTAGAGACCTGTGGGATGGAGGGCAGGAAAGGAGGAAGGGAGAGAGAGAGCAGGCAATGGGGAATAGAAGCAGATTGAGCCAATGAGGGAGGCACACAGGAATTGGGGATGGAAAAAAAGAATGGAAGCAAGGGACTAAGCAAAAGAAAGAAAGGTTAAGTGAAGGGAAGAGAAAGAGGGGAAAAGACCAAAGACACTGCATATTTTTAGTATTAAACTATTAAAACTATGTGAAGACCTATTCATTGGATACTCATCCAATTGTAAAGGTGTCACATCACAGCTAAAGACTGAGAGACAGCTGTTGGGTAGTGTTTTTTGTTTTTCTTTTTTGGTTTTCTGGTACTGGGGATCGAATGCAGAGTTGTTCTACCACTGAACTACACCCCAGCCCTGTTAATTTTTTATTTTGAGACAGGGCCTCTGTAAGTTGCCCAGAATAGCCTTGAACTTGTGATCCACCTGCCTCAGCTTCCATAGTATCTGGGATTAAAGGTGTGCGCCACTATACTCAGCACCAACAGTTATTGTTTTGTCAAAGATTTCTTGTTGGCAAAATCAGAGATCGGAGATCTATTATGACTTTTTTTTGAAAAATAATCATTTGCTGAAAATTTATTAATGCTTTTAGAAACTGGAATTCTGTTTAACTTCTGCCAGTACCATGTACTTTTCTTAGCAGGAGTCCAGGTTCAGTAAAACCATGACAGGACAGCACCTGTGACCACAGTCTTTTATAAATAACCCATTATTGCTTCTCACAGTGCTGTTGAACACATGCGTGAGTCACATATTTGCTAAGTCTTCTCCTTGTTGGCACACATCAGTCTGTACTAAATCATTAGTCCCAAAAGATTTTCTTTTTTTATTTCTTTTGCGTGTGTGTGGTACTGGGGACTACTTCACAATTTTGTTAATGCTTGCTGGAGAGCCCTATTTTATTTATTTATTTTTTATTTTGAAACAGGATCTCACTAAGTTGCTAAGGGGCTCACTGAGTTGTGGAGGCTGTCCTCAAACCTGCAATCCTCCTGTCTCAGCCTCCCAAGTACTGAGATTACAAGGGTGCACCACTGCACCCTACCTTAACAGATTTAAATCACTGATAACTTTTTGAGAAAAAATGTCCAAGGCCAATTATCCCAATGTTTACGATCTCAGCCTATGATTGCTTGGATTTGTTTTTGGCCCAGAGACATGGTAGTTGCATACAAAACAGGCAAAGACAGTAGACCCAATCTCATAAGGCGAAACCCCTACCTGGGTCAATTAAGGCCACGTTCTTATTGTTTTTAGCTCCTATGCTTTCCAGGGACAGCTGGGCTGGAGTTCACAGGTTTGTCTGTCTCCCATGGTCATTGGGCCACAGATTTGTCTTCTAAACAAGTCCACACACAGGGTCCCAGGTCTAGGTGGGGGAAGCTTGTCTATGCCATGCTGTGGAGGAATTTCACTCAACAGCTTCCCTCAACAGCTCTTCAGCGCTGCCTCTTTTGTGGAGGATTATCACGATGCAGCACATGAGGAGGCTTCACCATACTAAATGTACACATTAGCTAGGAGATAATTATGAGTTCAGACCTCTCTCAGTCAATCACTCTGCAGTCCGCATCAGGCTGTTTTCTGAGGCAATTGAAAATTGCCAGTTGAGAATGCTCAGGACTGTTTGTGATAGATGTTTCCGTATGCAGATCTGCTCTGGAGATTTGAGCAGGCAAAGCCCCATTGTGTCAAGAATCCGTGTCTTTAAATATCATTCTTGCATAGGAATTCAGAATTCAATAGACCATATCAGCCTCGAGGAAGTAGTCAAAAGGTAGTGATTAAATAATATATACTTTTCAAAATGAGCTGTTTATATGGCGGAAAAGGAGTACTACAGTCAATTATTGAAATACACATTTCTTAAAAATGGAGGAGGGTGCCCGTGTTAACAGTCTCTTCTGTTACTGCAGAGCAAATCAGGATATCAGCACGCAAAAAAGTTCTCACTGAGAAATAATCACTCCCCGAATCACAGTTCCTCCAGAACAGAGTGCAGACTTTTCACGGTGGTGAACCAGATGGCCAGTTGGGGAGACGGAGAGCCGCTGATGTATGTGTGTGCTCTCCACCCTTCCCGGCCTCCTATTCATCCTGCTCCCTGCCAAATGGAACAGTGGCTGCACCACCGGCCATGCACGACTCCCTCTCCTCCTCTGCCCTCCTTCCATCTGGCCAGGGAAGTGCCATGACACATGGGTCACCTTCCTGCCCTCTCCACCAGCTGGCACAAGAGCTGAGCTGGCACCAATTAGCTGCCACCGCTCAACTCCACGTCTCTCCCTCCTTTTGCTCTCTTTGCTTCTCACTCCTGGCCTGGACATTCATTCCTAGCAGAAACCAAAACCCAAGTAAACATGAGCAAGCTGACAGCAATAGTAAGGACTCCAGAACTTTCCACCTTTTAGAGACATCCCTGATGCTTTCTGGAGTTGGATAAAACTCCACTGTGATATGGGGCCCCCCAAATTGCATTTTATGAGAACAGAGAGCCTGCTGATGAACCCCCACAGGGGATCGGTTCATGAAGCCAGACACACAGGCCTTTCCTTACTTGGTTTTCCCAAACTGGCCCTAGAGACACCTCTCCCCAATCCTTTCTTCTCTTGTTTAACCAAACCACTGCATGCCATTGGAAAATTGTGGAGAGCAGGCTGCGCCCAGCTCTGAGGTGTCCATGATGTATACAATAGCAGTTTTTTCAGGCTGTCCCCGCTCTAAGTTACTCCGTTTTGTAAAGCAGTAGTTTACCATGGGTTACTCCATTTTGCACAAATGCCGAGGTCGGTGGACTCCACACCTTGTTTGTACAAGTCAACAGCCGCCATCTGCCCAGCACAACCATAAGACACAGACTGATAGATAAATTAATCATGCTAATAAATAGTGGCCACCTGTGAACTTACTGAATTAAATCAGGAGCATGGGTATATCAAACCCATATCAGAAAAACCAGGCTCCTGAGCTTATGAAGCACATGAGATCACCAAACAAAGCAACCTCCTCACCAGCAAGGAGCACCCCAAGACTGGTTCTGGCAGTACACACTGACCCATCAAGAGAGCATTCCACAACATATCACAAGGTCAACAGGCAACAAACCCTGTCTTTCTGTCCCAGGCCTCAGCTTAGCTCAGTCTCCCTGTTTGACTTGGCCCTTAACACCTTAACCCTCTTTTAGCCTTTCTCTAATACACAATGATATCATTGTGTAAGTGTGATGTGTCACGTGAATGCTATAGATATTAGGAATTCAGATTGGAATGTAATAGAAGAACTTGTGATTCCCAGCTTAGAACTATCAGGTGACCCAGGAGTACTCGCTGAATTGCAACTGACAAAAGTAGTATCACTTGTGAATTTATTGTTATTCAGTAAATTCTGACATTGTAGAGAGACACAATGTGTTTGGTCTGTGCTGATGGCACAGCGCGCTCACAACACGAATCCTTCGTAGGCTATGGAGATCTCTTCTGACTGAGTCGACTCTGACAAGCCTGGCCAAGTGTCATGGGGAGTTTTTGTTTGTTTGACATCTTTGTCTTATTTTTATGATTTTCTTCAGCTACTGGAGAAGAGTCCACTGTAAGAAGAGGAGAGATTTCTGCCATTTCCTCAAGTAGAAGAAAAGGAGGATGATCAGAGCATCTGTAGAACAAAAAGTCTCCTTAGAGAAACCCAGTTCCTGTGGGTGAGGAGTGGAGCTAAGTGTAATGTCAGCCAAGCCCAGCACCTCGGCTGTTTGCTTACCAGGTGTATGGGCTTGCAATGATTATCTGATTGCATAAATACCAGTGTTTCTGGTCAGCATTCTTATAGCCATAATCTAAAAATTGGACCATGTAACTTAGGGGAAGGAAGATTTATTTGCTCATGCTTTAGTGCTTATGAGGCCGGGGAACACAGATATCAGGGCATGGCGGTGAGAAGTAGAGAGAGAGAGCACATGGGCTGTGCTCCTCACATCATGGAGGCCAGAAGCAAGAGAGAGAGCAGGGGGAGGAGGAACCATACGTAATCCCCAAGGCTGCACCCCTCCAGCCACACCCCACCGGCCCAGCTCACCACCCATTACAACCCTTGTGACTTAACTATATCAACCCTGAATAAATGAGCTCTTTAGGGAACATTTTATATCTAACAATAACACCACTATATTATTTGACAAGTGAGGAAAATAGCACTGTTGAACTTAAGACTTTAGTGATTAAAAAACTTGATCTGTATTAAGGGTTTAGAGTAATGTCTAGAACAAAGCAAATTGTTAATATCTTTTAGTCTTTCTTTTTATGGTATTGAGATTAAACGCAGGGGTGCTCTACCACTGCGCTTGACTCCCATTCCATTTTTTTGTTTTTGTTTTCTTTTGTTTTGTTTTTAAGTTTGAGACCAGGTATCGCTAAGTTTCTGAGGCTGGCCTCAAACTTGCAATCTTCTTGTCTCTGCTTCTCAAGCACTGGGATTCCGGGTGTGTGCCACCATGCCTAGCTTATTCTTCATATTTTCAATGAACTGGTCTACCACGGTCACATATATAATCTGATGGCCTCCAGTCCTGCTCCCTACTCCTTGCGTTTTCTCAATAGGCATTTATTATGTCTCAGTTTCTTTGATTAATGGGTGAATATTTTTTGTTTAGTGTTTGAAAATACATATTCACACATAAGCACTTAAATGACACAAAGAATATGAGCTAAATACCAAGTCTTCTATCCCTCCTCTGAAGTAATTTCTATCACCAGTCATTTTTCTGCCTTCTAAAACTGTGTCGTGTGTATGTGAGCATGTGTGTGCATGTGGATTCCTTTATGAAAAGCTCCACCGACGCTGTCTTTATGCCTCTCCCTAGGCCCACATTTGTGTCTTCCTAACAAAGGAAATGACTAAATCGAGCTTTATATTTATCTCCCTCATTTTTGTTTTTTAATAGCTAATTTTTAACAATATGTTTTGTTAGGCTTGAAAAAAAATTCTGCCAATCACATCTTCTAATTTTTTTCAATTAATAAGGACATTTCACACACTTTTTCAGTTTTTTGCTTTCTCTTTCTTTAACAATAATCATAGATATTTTTTAAAAAAGCATTTGAGCCAATCGTCTTATCAGGAGAACACCTCTACTCATGAATCGATGATGACATAAAAATAAGACTAAGTTTTAAAAGCAATCTTATCTACAAATGCTATAATTTTAGTTTATCACCTACATTTCTCCTCTCCTTAAGTCTCTAATATACTTGAGAATCAAATGTTTACATATCGATGCCATTTCCAAATTATAATGGTGGTGCACAAAACCGAGAGCTGGTATTTAGACTAATTTTCTCGTTGGCAGAACAAGCCACATCTATGCTGGAACTGCTGATCCCTTCCCATCCATTAGAATTATAAATATGTTTATTATTATAATGATGTGGACTCTCATGCAAATATGAATTCTGCTGGATGACCCTGGAATGAAATTAATGATTTTGCTTCTATTCATCTTTGTCTATCAGGCTATTTTTAACATAAGCATTATAAATGGTGTTATAGTTAGATATAAAATGCCCCTAAAGAGTTCATTTATTAAGGTTTGGAGTTGATGTAATTGAGTCATGAGGGTTGTAATCCCACAGGCAAATAAATCCACTGTAATGGATTTACATGGGTAGTACCCGGTAGGCTGGTAGGGTGTGACTGAAGGAGGTGGTCCCTGGGGGTACGACCTTGGGGATTGTATATATGGTTCCTCCTCCCCCTGATCTCTCTCTCTTGCTTATGGCCTCCACAATGTGAGGAGCACAGACAATGTGTTCTCTCTTTCTCCACTTCCCGCCACCATGCCCTGAGATCCATGGTCCCCAGCCTCACATGGACTGATCCTGAAACCATGAGAAAATAAATCTTCTTTCCTCTAAGTTATATGGTCAGATAATTAGATTATGGCTGCAAGAATGCTGATGGATACAAATGTCACTATGTTGATATATATCTATAGGTTTCTATTTGTATATGTGTAGGTATGTATATGCACACACATACACATACAAACATGCACACACAAACTGCTATATTATACCGCAACATATTGGCTGTTAAAAAATTACCTTTGATGCTTTCCATGCAAAAGCAATTCCATGCAAAAGCAATTAGACTAGCAACACCATAGATCTGGGAGCACAAACTTTAAATTTGTGGTACTCACAATTCAACATTGAAACAAATTCTATGTGTCTCATGGTGTTAGTTATGAATCCTTTTATGCTTGTCCAAATACGAGAGTGGGATGGTGAGCGAGCACAGGGAGTTTAAAGTCCGCATATAGGGCCCATTTGAAAAGGTGGAGTCGACAGGCATTGCCAGTGCTTTTGTAGCAGAAGAGTTAGACCATGGCTGAATCTACTCTATAAAAATACATTTTGGTGGTTTGCATGAATTCACTTTACCAAATCATTTTTCAATCAGTGTTTAATTTGCTTCATATGTCCCTGGAAGAAAAATGAAATATCTCACTTGACAATGTCTGAAAAAATACAACTAAAACGATGAGATGTGACTTGTTAATGTTGATGTTTAAGTCAATCAAGAGATCTGTCCAGTCCAGTTTATTTACTGGCTTGATTATTGTGTATCTGCCCATTCTATATCCCTTCCCCTTCCTTCTGTCTGTCCTTCCTTCTTCCTTCCTTCCTTCCTTCCTTCCTTCCTTCCTTCCTTCCTTCTTCCCTTCCCTTCCCTTCCTCACTCCCTCCCTTCTTCCTTTTTCCTTCTTTCCCTCCGTTTCTTCCCTTCCTTCCCTCCCTCTCTTCCCTTCCTCCTAACTTCCTTCCTTTCTTCCTTCCTTTACCTCCTTTTCTCCCTCCCCTTTCTCCTTCTCTCCCTCTCTTCCTTCTTTCCTTCCTTCCATATTTATTGAAAAGCTGCCATATACTAGACATTGAATCAGGTTCTGGAGTAACAAATAGGTCACAGTCACTCAAACTCAAAGCAACTAAGGAAGAACTGATTTGAGGGGTAGTTTTAAGTGTGTGTCTGGGTAATGGAGGGGTGCGTGTGGTGGAGTGGAAGCAGGGCCAGAGACATGCCACAAACATCTTGAACCCTTTGGCATAACTAAAGCTCTTTCTGTATGCAAATGGATTCTTCTATTGGCGCTACTCATAAAATGTCATAATAAATATTAAGAGGTTGATTAAACTGAGAACAAGCTCTTTCACGATGGACGAAATAGCTCTGGATTTTGTATACAGCATCTAAAAAGGGATAGTTGGAGAAAACATCAGCACTGGTTTACTCTTCACTAGAGAGAATATCAGTGTCTCTAGTACATGACATGAGCTTAACTGATTTAAACTTCCCTTGTCTTTCTCCTCTCCTCCCTCCACATGTGGCTATGTTCTATAACACTTACAGACTACAAGGAATCACACAGGCCCAGGTAGGCCATGTGAGCCTGGGGTTGCTGATAAACAGAAAAACCCTCCTTCTTTCAGAGTGACTAGGTAGAGGCAAGATTAATCAAAGCCCTTTTATAAACAGAACAAAGTACAGAGCACAAAGTAAGTAAACAAGAGGATGGAAACACAATCTGTACTTGACATGCTGATCTCATTTGGGGGCTGCTTACTAAGCATAGCTAATCCTGAAACATACTAAATAAAATAAGTAAGTCACAGAGACCCTACATTATTGATTCCATATATATGAGATGTCCTGATCCAATCTGTGGAGGCACAGAAAGTATCTCAGTGGGCTCTGGCGGGGAGTGGGAAGGAGGGATCACTGATAACAATGAAAATGTTCTAGAATTATATTGTGGGAATTGCTATGCATCTCTGTGACTGCAGTAAAATCCATCAAACTGCAACCCTCAAATTGATGAAATTTGTGGTGTGCAAATTATAATAAAACAAACAAAAAGTAAATGGTGTTGGATGCGTCTAAGGGTTTAGGATTTTCTCCAGCCCCTACATAGCTCCTGCAGTTTGCCAAATGGTCTGGCCGAAGAGTCACTCCACCAGAGGAGATGTTAACTCAGGTGGTGACCGTGCCACTACATTTAGCATTTGCACCTTCTGCCGTAAGCATGAGGCAGCCAGAAGTCTATCTTGACAAGGGACAAAGCGATAGAAGAGAAAATTATCAACCCAAGAAAAAGCAAGAGGACCAAGAGACTATTTGCTAGTTCCTTGATTTCAATAGCTGTGTTCCTTCAGCAGGCATGTCCTTCTCCTGTCCCAGGGGCCTCATTGTTCGCTCGGAGCCCATTGCTGTCCCTGTTCTTTAGGATCTATCTCAGTGTCTCCTCCTCCTTGGCCCCACAGATTGGCAGAACACAAGCCAGTCACTTCTAGCCCTCTTTGAGGAGAGTGAGTGTGTCTGTTGTGGACTCCAGCATGCTCTGTAGGTTGAGATATATATAATTTTGTGTCTACAGACTCAGAGGTGGAGCTCCCAATTCTCCTTTAGTTCGTGGTCACTCTCATCAATGATTAGTGCAAGAGTCCTTCATTTATTTCATTTTTATCCTCTCTAATGAAACCTATTCCTGTCTGTCCCATCTTTGGAAAAACTTAAGCATGGTTCTTGCATGCCATTTTGTTTGGATGTGCTCTTTTTAGAATGAGTGACTTTATTTTAATTATGCAAATAGTATTTGTTATACATGCATTAATGTTACGATTATTTCAGTTTCTTGCCTGTTTAGCACCATAAAATTGTGTCTAAACATCACCTACCGAGTGCTTTGAACATTTATTTAAAGCAGTTATATAAATTTAATCATGTTACTATACCATAAGTTCCCTGAGGGAGAGCATATGTATCTTATAAATTGATCTTTGAATGCTGAAAGAGAGTCAGAATGAAGGAAAAAAGAAAGTAAAAAAAGGAAGAAAAGGAGAAAAGAAGAACATGCCTAAGCTCTTCCCTACCTGTCCTCTAGAATCACTGTCCTTTATTGACTTTGATGGTATATCACATCTCTTCATGTCATGGCCATCCTTGTTTCTTTCTGCAGTCTTCCTCACTCTGACCTAAGCCTTTAAGCGTGTTGTTGGATAATGGCAAATGTTTCCCATCACAGCCTATCTTTATTGATACAGTCAGCACTCACAGTATTCACAGACAGATTGGTCATGCATAAGCCAAGTGTTTGCTGATAGCTCATTAGTCCCAGATGCTCAAACTGTTAGGCATTCTACTTGACACTACCTCCCACAGATTTCTACCAAGGCACATTGGGTAAACATCAAACAGCTTAGAGGAGCAAGGATAGAGTCATGACAGACACCGCTTGGTTTGGTAGATACTTAAAATGAAAATGATGTTAGCCATGACTCAGCCTAGGACGGAAGCTCTGTCAACAGGTAACATTCATAAGGTATTATGTGGGTCCTGCTAGTTCTAAACTGAAGGATGTTTGAATTGGAAGTCATGAATTTAATCATCTCTGTCTATTTTAAAGAAGCCAGATTCTAAAAGTGACTGATGCAAGAAACTAGAATGGTATTTTCAGAGGACACAGCCAAAGTTTGTTTTCTTCACTATTGTTCTTGCCTGTCACCTTCTTTTATGTTCAGACTCATGCTTCTCACCTCTCTGGCCCCTTCCTTGATTCACGGGTCCACAGCGACCTTTCTAACATAGTGGCATCCCTCTCTATTCAATTCCTGTAGGTCAAGTTTTTGAGGCTGGTCATTTGCTGCTAGAACCTGATGCCACTTTTACATGATACAGCTCTGTGATATTTACAAAATCCTGACTTGTGTTTGTTTTCACAGAAAACTGCCTTTGAGCTGGAGAGATTTGTGTAAAGGAGATTCTGGGGTCATGCACTCAGAAAAATCATCATGAAGGGGGTTTGGGAAACAAATTTAAGAGAAGGAGCTATATGAGGAGCTATATGACTATATAGCAATTGCAACACAGAGAGACCTCAGCTAATCATTTAAGGAGCTCTGAACCGGGATGGCCCAGGGATTTGTCCTGAAAGAAGGCGAGGGAAGGGGAATTTGTATCCAATGGCCACCAGTCATTGAACACAAACTACTGCAGAGAGTAATTGCAACCTTGGGGGAGACAACTTCTTGGGGGAATCAATTTATGAATATGTCTTTCCTGCCACTGGTGGGTTCCCAGTCCGTCCAGGAGTTGAGGAAAATAAGAATCTTCATCTTGGAGGGAGATCTGGATAATATAACATTCCAAGCGTTGTATTATTTTATCAAGCAATGAAACGAAGGAAGTATGATTAATCTCCTGTTACAAAAGCAAGAAATGAGACCCACAGAAGCTCACATGTGGGGTTATTATTTGGTACTTGAGTAGCACACCCATGCACTAATAGGGAGAGTTTCGAATTCAGCTTCTGAATCCAAAACCCAGTGCAATACAGTTAGTTTCACATACACTATAGGAAGGAAGAAAGAGAGGAAGGCAGAGAGTAAACTCAGGAACACAAAGGAGAGTAAAACTTGTCCTTGCATAGTGTCACATCTAAAATATCTACCAGTCCAGAGTGGAAGAAAATATTAACTGTAAACTGAAGGTATTGAAAAGCAAATCACTTGTTCACTACTGAGATATCGAATGGGAGGGACTACCCCTCCCTTCCCTAATCCAGTCCTGGAGATTACACAGAAAGGAAGGGCATTATTCAGTTAGAATACAACAAAATAAAAATCACTAAAAGCCTCTGGCCTATGTAGATGCTGTGATTCTCACGTGTGTGCAAGGGGAGGATGGCAGGAGTGAATGGCATTGTGGAATGAGGTGAGAGGGGACTTTTTCTCTTCCCATCATATCCAGAAGAGTCACTGACAACACTACACTCAATCACTGGTTCAAGACTGGAAAAAGAAAAGAAAATGTGACGATCAACATGGACAGGCAGAACCGCTCTTCTCCAAGCATCGGCTCCCCAACTCCAGCCTCCTCTAGCCCTCACGTGATGCCTGATTACAAAACAGAGAAATCGCTCTAAGAAAAGGTCAATTCACAGTGGCTTCTGCATCGGGTGCCCGCCTGCACATCCTTCCCATGGTGTGGACCAGAGACTACACATGGCAGGACCTGGCACAGCCCTCTCTCCCAGTCACACATCTCAGGTAAGGCACCTGAGAATCTCACCAAACATCATCTCACAGGGACCAGCAGACAGTTAAGGAAGTAAATATTACAAGAAAACAAAAACCATGACGACTAATTGAATATCCTATTACAAATATGGCATCATTTGAAAGGAGAGATACAAGAAGTTTTTTGTAACTTTTTAGAGAGAATATTTTATACTTGAAGAAGAAATAAGTTATTATGAAGTAAAAAGGAAACAATGTATATGAAAAATGTAGTAGTTAAGGATATTGATGGCAGAGTTTATTAGAAAGTGATAAAATCAGTGAACAAATCGGGGAGTTGTAAAATATTTCCTAAGGGCATAGAGAAAAGAAAAGAGTTAAAATAACAGCAGCCCAAATATATAAATGGAAAATTAAAGGATATGTAGAAGAAAACATTAATGCCAAAATATCTATCTATGGGTGCTCCAGAGAGATAAAACATGAATGAAAGGGAGAAAATATGTTTAGATGAATGACAGTGCAGTCCAGGAAGTACGGAAGATTAAAAACCTTTTACTGAGAAGATTCATACATTAGACAACAGGATAAATAAGAAAGAAAAATTTCAGAAAATAGTGAAATGATGAAGGAGGAAGAGCACAATGTACAACCAGAGTGTTCGAAGATACTCAATATTATTTGAATAGGGAAACACAGACACAAACACACACACACACACACACACATACACACACACTTAAAGAATTTGGAGACAGAAATTGTTTTGTTCTTTGTAATTTAGGATAACCATAGGAAAATAAACATAGGTCATGTGACTTTCAATGAAAAATAAGATAATTGGATCTATCCAATGGAAGATAGGAAATACATGCACATTATGAACATAAAAATAAATAAATAATATACAATATATATTATGTCTAACCCATTCGGGTTCATCCCAGACATATGATGTTGCTTGAACATTCAAACTTCATATTAATAAAGTAAGGAAGAAAACATATGTGATCTTCCCAATTAATGCAAAAAAAGTGACAAAATTCAACATCTACTAATGATAAACTGAAGGGCCAATACAATGCAATAAGAAAAGAAAAACTCAGAAAAATTGGAAATGAAAAAAAAGTACATATAAGAGTGGAGAAAAATACCCAGAAAGATGCTCCACATCCCTCATACTTATGAAAATGCAAATTAAAACTACCATGCCATACAATTACATACTTAAAAGAATGGCAAAAATTAAATGACTGGCAATACAAAGAGTAGAAGAAAATATGGAGCAAAGCAAATTCTTAAAGACAATGTGAATTAAAAAATGTACAGTAACTACTTTGAAAAATGATCTGTTGGTTTCTTACAGAGATAAACACTCACTATATCACAACTTCAAGGTCAATAACTAAAAGAAATGAAAATTTTCTTCCTACAAAGATCTAGACATGGGTGTTTATATCAGATTTACTCTCACAATAATAAAAAAATGAAAACAATCCTAATGTCCACCATTATATAATCTGATTAAATGTAGTATATTCATATAATGGAATACTAGTCAACAATGAAAAGAAACAAATTTCTAGTATACATAACAACATGGATTAACTCAAAATAATTGTGTTAAACAAGAGACCAGACAAAGCCCGGCATGGTGGCACACGCTTGTACTCCCAGTACTTTGGGAGGCGGAGACCGGAGGATCCGGGTTCTGGTCCAGCCTCAGCTCTCTCTCTCTCTCTCTCTCTCTCTCTCCCTGTCTCTCTCTCTCTACTTAGTGAGGCCCTCC
>PVJS01000765.1:0-46234 GCA_004027185.1 Glis glis
ACCCAAAGGCATTCTGCTTCTGAGCTACACTCCCAGCTTGATTTCTTATTTCTTTTTTGGAAACAGGGTCTCACTAGGTTGCTGAGAGCTTTGCTAAGTTGCAGAGGCTGGCTCGGAACCTGCAATCCTCCTGTCTCAGTCTCCCAAGTACTGGAATTACAAGCGTGTGCCACCATAACCGGCTATATGTCTGATTTTGATGATCAAATTTAAGTCACATATTTAAGGGATAATTCATATGGGATAAACATTCCATATGATTGATGCACTATACTAAATGCTAGGTATTTTATTTAATAAATATTTCATGGAGCTTACTACATGCTAGGCGTTGACTTAATTCTCATAACCATTCTATGAGGTATGTTCCCCTCCTTTTAGAGCTGAGAAAACTAAATCACACAGAAGTCGAGGAACTTGCCCAAAGTCAAGCAAATAGCAAGTGGCAGAGCTGAGATTAGAATCCAGGCAGTCTAGCTCCAAAGTCCACACTCCTAACCATACGACAGAATCTCTGTCCTCCTGGAACTTACAGTGCAGAGGGGATACAGGCAGTAAATAGGTAAACGAAGAGAAGCAAATCATTGATGAGCTGGGCCACGAGAAGGCTAGAAGGGAACAAACAGGGGAATTAAGGGGAATGGGTTGCCGCCTAGGGTGGTCAGGAAGTGACATTCAAGCTGAGGCAGGAAGGATTAGGAGCCAGCCAAGAGGAGGGCTGAGAAATATCCAGGCCAAGGGAAATACCAGGGCTCAAGAAACCCAACAGGGCTGCGGTGCCAGGGCAGGTGGTCACGAACTTACCATCTCAAAGTGAGGTGAGTCAGAGGGACTCCAGGCAGAGTGCCTGGAAGAAACTTTATGAGAGGGAGACAACTATTTTCCCAGCTGGGACAAAATGTTTCTTGGGAGTATGGGCAGTTTGGACAGGGATGGGAAGTATATGAAGGGAAGTAAGGAGGACAGAAATGGAGGTGGGTCCCAATAAAATTTCAGGGAAGTGGCTAGTCCCCAAGAATCTTGAAGACATTGAGATTAGGGCAATCTGTCCCCTATACCCTGGTTTACATGTCCTCAGAAGAGACACCCCCCAACACACACACACACACACACACACACACACACACACCAGAAGAACTGGCAATATGTTATATGTAGACCAGTGGGGTCATGGTTGGCTTCACAGAGACTCCAATGCCCCAGCCTGGCACTGAAGCCAAACATGTTGTTCCTGGTCCTCAGGGACACAAAGAGTAGAGAGAACAGCCGGACTTGAAGGGGTAATGCAGCCATAAGAGAGGTCTTAGGGGAGACTTCGTGTAGGCAGATGGCAAAAAGGTCATCCCCAGGAAAAATGGAGTCATGGATGGTCAGAGATTCACTGCCTATCACCTTTGCTCAAAGGAGGCTCAGAAGGGAAGGAGAGTCGTGGAAAAGCAAAGTCGGTCTCTTGCACGTGTGAGCTTGTTCACTGCAGCTCCTACCTGCTCCCTGTTACCTAGGCTGCTTCTAGGTTTGCTAAAAATCCACCTGCAGCAAATATCCTCAGCACGGTTTGATTACAGACTCTAGGCTTACAGCCAAAACATCTGGAGGCAACATGTGTAACCCTGTGGGAGAGCTATTGAGCAGAAATGAGGTCGGCTCTCAGAAGCCACTGTGGATTTTGGAGATGGGCTGTGCTAAGGCTGAGTCTGAAAATGTATAAGGGAATGTTGTAAACCCTCTGGGCAGATAAAAGGTGGTCTTCAGAAAAAAAAGGGAGAATAGGTGAAGATATCCTCAGAGGGTTTAAAGAAATTGTTAATTTTTGGTAAATTAAATTATTGATTTTCAGAAGACTATCTAGAAAGGGGGAGTTCTCAAAATGATTTTTATGGCTTCTAACTTGGGCTACGATTTTTCTAAATGAACTAATACTCTCCCAGGAAAAGGAAGGGCAATTTTAGCAGCACCTGCTAATGCGCGAATACTCATCTTTAGTCTAAGAAATGGCTACCAAGGCAAAGGTGAGTGGAATCCCTCAGCGGTGCCTGTTTCTAATTCACCAATGATGTGCTTTTGCACAAGGTATGCATGCGTGAACACACACACACACACACAGAGAGAGAGAGAGAGAGAGAGAGAGAGAGAGAGAGATTATATGCTTCTATGCCTGGAGAGAAGTGGGGAATATGACTTCACTGCAAGGTGGTGTGCAGTCCCAGAGGGGAATGGTTGTTAAGACTATTGGAACTTAGCGAGACACTGCTTCCAAATAATAAATAAAATAGGAGTAGGGGTATACACACACACACACACACACACACACACACACACACACGAGACAAACATGTTGTCATAGAATACAAGGTTGTTCTGGGGATCTCAGGAAACCAGAAAAAACCCTGAAAGTATAGGCAAGGCTTGGAGGGTGCCCATATGCCTCTTGAAACAACATCATTACTGGGACTAATGACTGTGGCTTGGGATTAGAGTGGGAACCAGCAGTCAGAGACAGCTGTTCACACACCCTGTGATGTGAGAAGCTTCAGAGTCATGCCTATTAACGCATTTAGAAGGAATAATCTCACTGTTGTGTGGATAACTACCTGAAGGGAGGGAAAGTATTAAAACATATATTAAGCCCACTATACCAGTTTATATGGTTTTGTACTTTTTGGGTTTTTGGTGGTACTGGGGCTTGAACTCAGGAGCATTTTACCTCCAGGGTACACCCCCAGCCCTTTGTGATTATTTTGTTTGGAATCAGGGTCTCACTAGGTTGCTGAGAGTCTTGCTATGTTGCTGAGGCTGTCCTCGAACCTGTGACCCTCCTATCTCAGCCTCTCAAGTACTGGAATTACAGGTATGCATCACCAGGTTTTACACTTTTCTCTAGCATTATTTACCTACCTGGTTGAGTATAGTTATGGAGAGGAAGAATGCTAGAGATAAATGAAGACAGGAAGGGATTGACGGATGCTGAGAATGGCATGACATTTATGGATCAGAAGTTACATGAGTTTATAGAATTTTAATAGTGAAAACACTTGAACATAGTTTATTTTTGGTAAAAATATGTTTGACTTTATTAAAAAAATAAAAAGTACATAGGAGAAAGCACTAACAATGTGATTGGAATATGGGAACATTTTAATTTCAGAAGTTGGAGGTGGTATAGATTTGAGAACTAGTGAGGCTAGGATGTGATCAGAGATATCCATGGCTCAGATGATGTGGGGGAGATGGTTGTGAGAGATGAGGAGGTTAAAGGACCAAAAGCCAGGAGCTGGGATAGGTCATCCACATATATGTAGAAGGCACCAGGAGAGAAGATAGTCATTGAGATGCAGATAAACAACTCAGATGTAAAAATTGACCTAATAATAACTAATGTTTACTCCGTGCTTACCAACTGCCAGTCACTGTTGCAAGAATTTTCTAGATTATCATCACCTCCATTCTATAGATGGGGAAAACAAGGCTTACGAAGTGGTAGTGTGAACCTTCAAGAAGCAGGAAGTATTGTGAAGGGGGAGAGGAAGTCATCTTGGACAACCCAAACTCGGCTTTGAGTTATGAGAGGTGTGAATAACAAAATGGAACCTATCGAAGGTCATTGCAGGCTCCAGACAGCAGTTTCCTCTGAGAAGAGCAGGTTCCTGTTAAGGCAAGGAGGAGGTGGGGGAGTCCAAGGAAAAAGTGAAGGCTATCCGAAGACCCCAGGTCTAGTGGGGGGGCAGGCAGTGTGAGGGGGATGGTCAGCTGCAGTCTGTGTGGGGATGAGGATATTGGTGATAATAGTCAAGTGAGTATGGACTTCTAGTTACCTGGTAGATACCCACGGAGGTCCTGCTCTAACTCCTGGAGGCAAACTGAGGTAATACAGTGGGGACACTCCTCTGCTAGGACCACCATAATAAAGTTATTCAGAGTGACTTAAACAACAGAAATCAATCAACTGTGTCACAGTTCTGGAGGCTGTAAATCTAGGATAAAGGTGTCAGCTGGTCCTTTTGAGGGGTACAGGGAGAATCTGTTCCATACCTCCCTCTTTCCTAGCTTTTGGTAGTTGCTGGAAATCTTTGGTGTTTCTTGGTGGGTAGTAACCTCATTGTGGTCTCGGCTGCCTTCTTCACACAGCACTGTCCGTGTGTGTGTATCTGTGACCAAATTTATCCTTTTTATAAGGATACCATTAATATTGGATTAGGGCCCATCCTATGACCTCAAATTAAGAACTAATTATATCTGCAATGACTCTGTTTCCAAAGAAGGGTACATGATGAGGTACTGGGTGTAAGTATTGCAACATATGAATTTTGAGGAGACATAATTCAGCCCATTGCAGTAGGTGCTAGGGACACCACTCATCCCTGGCCATTCCTATTTGGCTTTGTATCTTTCCTGAACACCTGAACATTCAAGACATTTTACTAGGAATATTGGTCTATTTTTGTTACTATGATAAAATACCTGAGGCAGGGTACTTTACAAATGAAAGAGGTTTATTTTGGCTCATGGGTCTAGAGGTGCAAGGTCCAGGGGCCTCATGTGGTCCTGGCCTTGCTGGCCAGGTCCTGAAGGGGCACAGACCACCACATGGCAAGAAACAGGGAGCATGTGTGTTTATGTCTGTGTGTCTGGTCTCTTCTGTCCCTCTTCTTATAAAGCCACCGGGATTTAATCATGGGGGCATAACCCAAATTACCTTATCTAAACTTAATTATTCTCCCAAGCTCTTCATCTCTAAACATCATAGTTAAAGTTTCCATTCTCTTAACACTATAAACATGTGACTTTGGGGACTGAACTCCTCCATGAGTTCTCTGGTCAAGTCATATTCAAATCATAGCAGTAGGTATACCAGGAAGATACAGACATTGAAACAAAACCCCTGGTTTCAGGGTCCTGGACTTGGGGGAGGTAGGGCCAGTGAGCAGGTTATGAAGAACTCAGATGCATGAAACACAAGTAGGATCTGATACATGCCATAGGTAAAAGCAGACGGCTATATAGATTGTAAGATTATTTGAGAAAGGGACTGGAAACTTGTGGCTAATTTGGATTACTTCATGTTATTTGTTGTCGTTTTACAGACAAAGGATTTCAATTCCAGAAATATTAAATGACCTGCTGAAGGTTTGCCAACTAGAAGTCTGCTCTTTCAATTATATTATGCATAGAAATACATATGCAGGCCCATTTTCTACTGTGTCAAATGTCTTTAAAGTGTATTATTTCAAAAATATTTTTGTATAACTATTCAGGAAAAAGACTGCATGAGCTTATGAACACAAAGTAGAAATAATGTTTAGAAGTCAGAGACATTTATATCTATAACAAAGTGACTGAGCTGTTGACTAAATATTGTCTATAAATCTTCAACCACCCACTATCTACAGGTGCCAATCTGCCTACAACTATACACAATTTATATAATATGAATTCGATGCCAAAATGCTCAGTAAGATCCTTGAATCCTTTAAAAATGAAATCATTAGTCACCTTGAAGCACCATAGTCTCCATCTCCCTCGATATCCTTCAGCTTTCTAAAAGATAAGAGCCCAACAGGGAGAAATGGTTTGTCTCTACCCAAAGGCCTGGACTCGATTCTTCAACTGCATGAATAGATAAACAGTGATTATTGACAGTGTAGTCCCAGGTTCTAAAATCACAGTGTTAAGCTGGGGGTTACTTTGATAACCGTGGGGAGCAAAATGTCCATCCCGAGTTTCCTAGGGGCTTATGTGTAGATTCGGCCACCAATGTGATGTATGGTAGACAACCTAGGAAAAGAGAAAGAAAATGAAGGGGAAATTGACTTTCTCCATTTGGGATTAGAGTTGAAAATTTCCCAAGGAAGTGAAAGTGTTTTAGGGTCATGGCAAGAGGGAGTGAAAAGTAGAGATCTGGAATCATCAATTCAACATAGATTTTCTGATTTACTGTATGCAAGTGGAAAATAGAACTGGCTTCACTATTGACAACATTTCAGGAATTAGAGTTTGGGGTTTGAGATGGGTCTGGCTCGTAGCATCAGAGTTCACTGTCAACCTGACTCCAGCATCCTGCCCTTGGGTTGAGTCTGCCCAGAGGAATTGAAAGGAAACCACTGTGGCTGGGGCACTAGAACAAGCAAGAGAGGGCTGGAGGTAAGCAGGGACCAGATCGTGCAAAGGACAGTAAACTGCTTGAGCACTGGTACGCTATTACAATTTTTAAGTGTGGAGTGAGATAAGTAGGTAATCAGATATTAGCACTGTAGAACTATCCTTGTGGCTTCAGTGTGGAAAATCAGCAGGAGTAAGGCCTGAGAGGAAACTGGGGGACCAGGAAAGACAGGATGTTGCAGAGTAGTGATGGAGATGGATGAGGGAGATTGAGTCAGGTACTGAGGAGCTACAGTAATTTTGTATCCTGCTTTTCCAACTTGGCATGTTGTGGATCTCTTTCCACATTTTAAAAATGTAGGTCTCCATGGTAGTTCTTTGTATAGATCAATGATAACATCTGAAATAATATATTGATAGATTTTTCAATTATAAATGACTATGCAAAGAATACCCTTTATGTATTAATTGCATGGTCATTCCCTTCATGGATGTTTTACATTAGATGAAAAACTAACTCCCAGAAACATTGCACCACCAACTCTCCAATAGTGCATCAGAGCTGGGTGTGGTGGCACACATGGGTAATCTCAGTTCTTGGGAGGTTGAGACAGGAAGATTAGCAAGTAGTGAGGCTCTCAGCAATCTAGCAAGACCCTGTTTCAAAACAAAAATTGAAAGGGCTTGGGGGTATAGATCAAAGGTAGAATGTCCCTGGGTTCAATCCCCAGTACCATACATACTGCAGGAAAAAAAAATAGTGCATCAGGATTCTACTTTCCATCTTCTGGCCAACCTAGTGCATTGTTGATCTTTTTAAGATGGCTAATAGGTAAAGGAAACTCATGACTTTAACTTACATTCTTTTGATTACTAGTGATATTATCCATCTTTTCATAGGCTTACTGACCATTGTTTATATTTACCCTTTCATGGATCATGTGTTTCCTTTGCCTATTTTTGCATGGGGATGTTTTTTTCCCTGTAGGTTGAACATAACTCTTTGATAACCCTTTGTCATATACACATGGCAAAACTGTATGCTAGGGTTGTTTTTTTTTTTTTTTGCTTTTTAATCTTGCTGACAGAGTTTTCTAGTTTTATTTTGACCACAGATGTATTTTTCACTTTTAAGTAGTTGAGTTGGTCATTGGTCAGTGTTTTTCTTTATGACTCTAGTTTTGTTGATATGTTCAAAAGATCTTACTCTAAGGCTAGAACAATCTTTTCCAATACTTTATTCTCTATTATGAATGTATTTTGAAGAGTAAAGGTGGGGTACTTATGTTTTTAACAAGTCCCTAGGCAATTGTCCCAATATCTTTTATTGAATAACCACTACTTCCCTCCCTGGCTTGAAATGCTATCTGTTTTATTTATAAAATATCCAAATACATTTGAGCTCAATTCTGAACTCTGTATTTTATTTCTGATCTCTCATCCTGTGCCAGATTCATGCTGCTTTAATTACTGTTATTTTGTAACACAATTTTTATATCTGGGAGTGCAATTTTGCCCACATTATTCATCATTGTCAGATTTTCCCACTTATTTTTAAATATTTATTCTTCAAAATGGATTTTAGAGTTATTTTGCCAAGTTATACAAAAATATCCCGTTGTGACTTTGGTAGGGATTAAATTACATTTATAGATTAACTTTACTCCAGCATTCTGGGTCATTACAAATATTTTCAAATAGTGATTGAAGTAATTCAATTTGTGATAAAGTAAGGTTTACTATATAGTATGACCCATCTTTCAGAAATATATGAGAAATTGGCAAGCTACATATTATGGAATTCACTAAATCGCTATATGGTTCTAGATGATTTATTCATTCAACAAATATTTACTGAGCTAGGCATATGGTAGACGTGTTTCTAAGTGCTGGGATGCAACAGTGGGAAGACAGGATCCCTGTTCCCATATTCTAGAGTGGAGAAAAGTGGAGCTTGCCTTCTACCACAGATGGGGTGGGGGTAAAGGTAGGAAGGCCACAAACAACTCTTTCAAAAAATATTTACTTTAAAAGGAAGACAGGAAATTGAGTGGTATTTGGTCATGAGGGCAAAGAAGGTTTTTGTTGTATTTGTAATATGGGAGACAGTAGAAGATACTTACATGCACAGAATAATTGCCAGAGAGAGAGAGAGAAAATAAATACATGGGAGAGAGAGGAGGTGCCTGCAGTATCCAATTTCTGGAAGGTGAGAATAAGTGGGATGCATTCCACAAGTTCACTGTTAGCTTTGATGGAAGGAGAACATTAATAAGAGGACATTCTTATTATCTTTCACACATACCTGCACTCACTCTTAGTATTTCCCTGTCAGTATTTAATATTTATTTATCTTTACCATGTGGTATAGCAGAAAAGGCAGTGGGCTTGGAAACAAAAAACCTTAGATTTCATTTGCCCCCTCCCCCGTTTTATAGTTACTTGAAACTGGGAACATTATTTAAAACTAGGGTTTTCTTTTCTCATTGTAAAATGAGGCAATTGGAATACATCACTGGATTTCAACCCTTGTAAACCAGTTGATATTTTCTTCATATAGATGCTTTTCTGGAGCCGGATTTATAAAGCAGATCCTCAGATGAAAGTTGGGATGGGTAAGGGCAGAACCTAAACTGTGCAGCCATGTCCTCGATCCTGTCTCCACCCTTCCTACATGTTGTTCTTAGGGGTCCCTAAGTAGGGCCTCTTGGAGCAAACTTTAGAAACCTAGTAAGATTATCTCTAAGGTCTTTAATAATTGCATCACCTATGACAGGCATTAGCTGATGTGATGTTAATAATTCTGTAATGATAGGGATGCACAGTGTTGCTGAATCTGTTTCACAGATGGGGAAATTCTGGCTTAGAGCTTATCATCTGCTGTAATCTCTGACCTAGTAAATTGAGGAACTGGGACTGGAGCCCCAGTCTTCTGTTCCTTGTTCATGCGATCCTTTTGTTGCTATCCAGTTATTTCCCATACCTGACTTTATGTTGATTCAATAAAGTCTTTGGCTGAAATATTGGAAAGAATTTCTGCCAGAAACCTTTACTGTATATTTATATTACAGTTCACATCCTCACATATGTCATGGAATTGCTTCAAAATGTTTTTCAAAATGTTGTTCTACACCTGAATTAGCTAAGTTGCAGAACCTTTAATTAAATTGCTCAGAAATAATGAGCTGTAAGGAATCATTACAATTTCTCAAAAGAAATCTCTAAAATGCAAATCAAATGAATTGATGGAACACTTAAATCTGTTTAATTTTGAAATCAGCTTCATTTAAAAAATAATCTTCACATTGAGATAGATGAAGCATATACTCTTATTTAATAAGAAACACATTAAAAGAAGAAATCAGTTGTAATGCAACTGCATATTGAGGAATTGAAAGTTCATCAAGATCAAACACTGAGTTGAAAGGGATAACAACTAAGGTGGCCACATCAAATAAGGACTGTCACCTCAGATTATCTGCCCTTCCTCTGGATGGCCCACCCTCTCATGTCTGAGTTTCCTCATGATGACCTTTCCCTTGGAACGCAGTCCGTGATCAGATAAATATGATAGTCATCCTTCAAGGCTCATTTCTTAAACTGCTTCTCTTGTGAAGCTCATTTGTCTTCCTGCGTCCTCTTCCTTCCAGGGCAGAATTAATCTTCTCCCTTTCCTAGGAGCTCCACTAGAACTTGACACTGTAGAGGTAGCACTCTTTCCACTATCCTTCAGCTAGTTGTAAAATCTCTTTCCCTCTTGCAGGATTTAATTTCTGCAAGAGCAGAGCATATAAAATATTTTGAAGTTTTTCCCAATATAAAATTAATATATACTCAATGAGAGAAAATTTAGAAAAACATAGAAAAGTTAAAATGAAAAAAAAGAATGATTTTCTTAATACAATCAATGTGTAGAATTTATAATGATTCCTTCTAATGCTTCCTCTGCCGGACAAACAAATGTTGACTTTAACTGGGTAGGCATTGTTGATTTCCAAGTGCTAGAAGGCTATAAATCTGTCTCTGACTCCTGCTGTATGGTCTAGTTGGCTGGCTCATGTATATTTATGTGTACATCTATGTATACACACATTATCCTATAGATATTTAGAAGAGAGAGGGGGTTTGCTCAAAGTGTGGACAAGTTTATCCAGAAAGTATTTCATGAAGGCACTTGACTCCAGAAAGCACATGCATGCTTATCAAGAAATTTAGCAGAATTTAATGAATTCCACCCCTTTGGCAGAATGAGAACTGGTTATTCATCAAATTGAGCAAACTGACACATATCCCAAGCGGGAACGCTGCTCCTGTAGGTTCTCACAGTTAATGGTCTGAGGGTGATTGGGAACCAGTACCATGTCCCACTGACAGTTTCATCATTAAACTGAAGAACACATTGCTGAAACTTTAAATACAGACCCTGGTGATTGTCTACCTCACGCCTCCCCCTCTCCTATTCCTTGCTTCTTTTGGCAGGACTGACAGCCTGTGCTGTTGTGAGAATGCCAGGCTCCAGAACAGCAGGAGAGGGGCGCTTGCAGTCAGGACCTCTGTTGGCTAATGGCACTAGTTTACTCTAATGAACATCAACTGAGTCAGGAGAGCAGTATTATTTATGAAAGTTGAATAGAAGTATGGGTAAAAAATACATCACTAATACTGGAGCTTCTTGCTGATAAAAGATGAGACAGTCTCTCATCATTCACCTGCAGGATATCATTAGTTAAGACCTTATATTTATAACACTGTTAAAGAATATAAAAGTTATACAGTTTCCATGAAGAGGCTCTGGAAAATGCAGAAATGTATGAAGATGGACCGCACAGAAATACCTGTGGTCGACATTTTCATGAATTTTGCTTTTAATCTTTTTTCTTACTATACAGATACACAATTGGGATTGTATTACATTAAAATGTTACATCCGCCGGGCGTGGTGGCACACGCTTGTAATCCCAGTACTTTGGGAGGCGAAGACCGGAGGATCCCGGTTTGTGGCCAGCCTCAGCTCTCTCTCTCTCTCTTTCTCCCTGTTTCTCTCTATCTCTCTACCTAGTGATGCCCTCCGCAACTTCATGAGACCCAGTTTCAAAATAAAGTATAAAAAAATAGGGCCGGGGGTGTAGCGCGGAGGTAGAACGCCCCTGGGTTCAATCCCTGGTACCAAAAAAAAAAAAAAAAAAAAAAATATATATATATATATATATATATATATATTACATCCTTTTTCATTTGGCTTTTGAAATTTATATTTTGAGATAGATCATTTTAAACTAAGTGTCTGTCCAAACACATTATAGACATTAGTTTACTATTCTGTCATAAGGATGAAATAAGATAGGCATGGTGGTGCATGCATGTAATCCTAGTACTTGGGAGGCTGAGACAGGAGGATCGCAGGTTCACGGCCAGCCTCAGCAACTTAGTGAGGCCCTCCGCAACTTAGTGAGACCTTCTTTCAAAATAAAAAATAAAATTGGGCTAGGGGTGTAGCTCAGAGTTAGAATGCCCCTGGGTTCAATCCCTAGCACCAAAAAAAAAAAAATGAACTAAAATGAATTTAATCATTCCTCTGGTGTCTAACAGGCCAATTCCAGGTTTTTCAGTGTTAGATGAAACAGTTAAGCAGCTCAAAGGACATTTTTGTTTACATAATTGTTGTCTGAGTTTTAAACTATTCCCTTAGGGTAAATATGTATTGTAGGAACTCTTTGAACAAAGGGTGTCTTAATCTATTTTAGCTGCTATAAAATAATACCATAAACTGGGTGGCTTAACAACAGAATATTTTTCCCGCAGTTCTGGAGGCAGGGACCCCAAGATCAAGGCACAGACACTTTCAGTGTGTGGCAAGGCGCTTCCTGCCTCTTAGACAGTGTCTTCTCCTTGGCAGAGTGGGGAGGGCTTCTCCTACTGGCCTTTTTGATCATATTCATGAGGTCTGCGCCCTCATCAATTAATTACCCTCAGAAGCCCCACCTTCAAATATCCCCACATAGAGGATTAGGTTTCAAGATAAGACTTTTGGGAAGACACAAACATTTAGACCATAACAAGGAGTATGGAATGTCTAAGAGTCTTTATATTTATTGATAAAATTCTGACCAGACGAGTTAAAGACATTTTCCCTTCTACAAGTAATTGTTCCAGTACCTCCTTAAAAAATGAATTTTATATATGAAATGTTCTCTGCTTTGATAGAGCATTTTATTTCTAAAAATGACACTTTCAATTACTAGTGAAGTGGATAATTTTTCACATATTTATCTACTTGTGTTTTCTATATGAGCTGTCAATGCTTTTATGTGGAGTCTTCATGCTCTTCATATTTACTGTAAAGTTTTCTTTTCACAATTTTGTTTTGCCTTTTCATTTTACTGATTTTTCTAGAGGTATGGTCCAGTGTATTTATTAAAATTGTACTTTTTATTGTTGGTTTGATTGTAGTAGAATATATCACATGTACA
Organism: Glis glis; assembly: GCA_004027185.1. NCBI lineage: Eukaryota > Metazoa > Chordata > Mammalia > Rodentia > Gliridae > Glis > Glis glis. Next base: position 12,567 of record PVJS01000765.1, read on the forward strand.
CTTCCTTTCACATTTTTATACTTAGAAAACTCACCATCTTCAATAAAAGTCTCTTCCTTGTCTCAGTATAGATATTTTGTGTTTTAATTTATATTATTATTTCTTTTGATGTTTACGTCTGTTTTGCTTTTGTTCATGTCTTACCACATTGACAAGAGCTTACAAAACAATCTCAAATAATAGTAGGCATTGATTTCCTATTTGCTGTGAAAAGATATTGGCTGTTGACTTAAGGTAAATATAGCTTATCAGCTTAATACTGTTGCTATACATTCCTTTATTTTGCTAGGAGTAAAATTAATATATCATGATGAATTAAAACAAGTTTCAAAAATAAGATATTGGGCAAGTTCCTTAGCATCTCTAAACCTTAATTATTAGAGTTCATGATGCTATTTCCTCCCTCCCTCCCTTTCTCTTTCTCTCCTGTTCTGTCTAGTGTTAGAGTATAAAAGTTGATTTTAAGTCAAGGAAAAATAGAGAACATATATAGAGAAAAGCTCTCATACATGGGAAGAGACCTGAAAAGGGGTAGCCCTGCTATTTTCTTGAAAGGATCCATAAGATAGTAAAGGGGGATCATGTGTCTAAACCACTTAGCATAGGGCCTGGCCCATAGGAGGTATTCAATCAACATTTACCATTATTTTTACTATTCTTAGAAAAAGGGATTTCATGAAATTCTTTGGTAGTATTTATTGAACTAATCATATCAAATTCATTTTTGTCTCCTAATAGGTGCTTATATTGATGGGATAAAGTATTTGACTGCAGTGTATTCTGATTTTCACATGTTCTCAAATTTGATTTGCTTGTAGTGATTTTTAAAAGGTAAATATTAATGTGGGCTTTTTAATAATTTTTCATTGGGAAATTACCAATCTAAACAATCAATTATTATTTGTGGTTGAGCCCCGAATGCTAAGAGGATCCCATAGACCTTGTTAGAAAATAAAGTCAGTATCTCATTGGATTATCTGTCAGATATTTATTTCATGCTCACAAATGCAGTTGGAGGACATTGTCAGCCAATCTTTTTGGCCACAGACTTAGCCATCTTTATTTAGATTTGCTATAATTATTGAGAGTGACTGAAGGAGAAAAGATGGTACGCTGAGAGGGCACACTGTAAGTTTTCTTTTGGCATAGGGCTGGCACATCTTCCTTTCTTCTAAACATTTATTTCAAAGACTGAAATATTGAAGTCCGTATCAGCTTGTTGTCAAAAGTAGACCGAATTAGAACCATTAATGCAACTCTTTTTTTTTCTTTCTTCTGATGCAAACAGTTATGAATGAAAATGAAAAGTGATTTATATCTTCTTTGGGATTGAAAATTGAGGGCAGCATTTTCTGAAAAAAATTTATTATTAGAAAAAAAAAACCTCTCTAACGTGAGGATACCTAAGTAGCCTGAGACTGTATAGTCACAAATGTTTTATAAGCCATTTTCACCCATCTTGTATAAAAATAAAAGTACTGCTGCCCCCTGCTTCTCTCAATTAAGGAATAAGGAAGGGTGTTTTATGGTTTCTTTTCAGAAAAGAGAAGAAATGCCTCTGTGGCAGATTTGTGTGTGAGTTAGGGGAGTCTTGTTCTGAGATCTGGCAGTCTTACATACCACAAGCCTGGGTTCTTTATATCACTCAGACACATTTGAATCGTGTCCAGCTCTTCCCCAGGGCAGCAACTTTTCCCTCTCCCTGCCCCAGGAGTTCCCTGAAGCTGAGACGACCATTGCTGTGCTCAGGACTCTTCAAAAGATCCTGTCTCTTTCCAATTCTGGAGGTATGGGGCAAGGTGGGGAGGGTTCTTTTCATATACTAAAATATCACCAACTTAAAAATTCAGAATCTAATTGTAGTATCTTTCTTTGTTTTGTGTTTTGTTGTTTTTTTTTGGTTACTCTCAGTGGAATTTCAAATATTTAAATATTTCAGATATCTGAAGTTTTCTACTGAAACACTAAACCTTTTTAAGAATGCAACATTCCAATAAAAAAAATTCTGGTTAAAAAAATGTAACATGTCAGATTGAACTAATTTTCAAAGGCATTGCCATTTTTTTCTATAAACACAGAAGATGCAGAGCATCACTGAGCTTTCTGATGATGCAATCTTTCAAGTAAGTATTAGTGATGATACCATGTTGTAGTCATGCAAGCAAATGCTTCTGTAGTCTCACTCTAAGTACCTTTCAGCAAATAAATCATTTGCTTCTGCATTTATTTACCTCTATGCCAGAGGTATGATTGTTTTTGTTTTACAAAGAGGAAACTGAGGCCTTAGACATGGAGAAACGTGTCCTTGACACCAAGCTAGCCACCTGAGGCTGTGCTCTTAACTACCACCTTACGTTTTTCTTGCATGTGTCCCTCTGGGCTGCAAAGGCTATTTGCCCTAATGCTGTGCATTTTGAGTTCTTACATCTGTACATGAATACATCTCCTTAAATTTCCTTGATGCCATCTAACTACTTCTCACCATTTTCATTCTTCCTGCCTTTTAATTCTCTACTATTCATTCAATTTTGGTGGAGAAACCAAATTTAAAAAAAATAAAAAGCTTAGTAGAGTTGTGTATCATTGTTGAGCATAAATTCTGCAATAGGCATGGTTTTGGGTAAGGAAGAAAAAACAGTATTTTGGAAGGGACTAGGAAAAAGACCAACAATAATTGCAACTATGGGTTGAGAACCCACTGTTATTCTGCATTAGGTATCCAGCCCCTGTTACCTCATTTAAAGCCCTCAATGACTCCACAAGTGGGGTCTCTACTCCCCATGTTAGTAGAGTAAGAAACGAGGGCTCCAAGAGGGTACAAGACGTGGCCAATTCTCACTCAACTAGTAAGCTATACTCAGTGCCAGGCTTCCTGACTCCAAGGCCTGGCTTTTCTCATTCTGCTCTTTTGCATTAGGTATTATTCTACTTTCTTTAGCAAATGCTTTTCAACTTAAATAGATTTGCTTATTGTTAGCCTAATTACCATGGTGCATTTAGAAGAATGTTTTGAAATGCAGACTTAGGGAACAAGGTGGTCTGAAGCTTTCTATTAAGAATAGCAGAAGAAACTTTTTGAAGGGTTATTTTAAGCATTCGGTGCTATTTGTAATTCTAACAGCAATGAGATGATGGGCTGGAGTAGCATGTGTCTGAAACCCAGGCAGAAGTCCAGCCAGGCATGGTTGCAAAGGGGCATTATGCACAGATTAGGGCAAGGAGACTGAAATGAGCAGCAAGAGATGAAGCCCAGAGACACTCTGGATCCAGAATTGACAGAAGTTGTGACCTTAGTGGGAAGGGGTGATGAGGGAAGTCAGGAATGGCTTTGAAGTTTCTATACCTGAATTAGTGAAAGAGATCTTATGCCTTGAGATGTGGGGTATAAAAGATGGAATGGCTTTGGAGGGGGAAAGTGAGTTTCATTTTAAACATTTTGAGTGTGATGAGCTCATGGGATATCCGGGATGAAATGCTCAGGCATCCAAAAATGAGGGTCTGGAACCTGATTATAGTTCTTAGAGGTTGTGCAGATTCTTGATGAACAACTTGAATGGCATTTTCCTTGGTGGATTGTCATGTGTATCAGACATATTTGGTTTGCCTCCGCAGACCCTATTCTCTTTTGTCTTTTCTCAAAATTTACCAGGTTTTCCTCTAAAATACAACTGGTGAATTTCTAATGTGCCTTACATCTTTCTAGCAAGATAATTGTATTAACTCAGACAACTAGAGCCACACCTCTGTGTCTGAAAAAGGAAGTGAAGGCTGGGTAGTGATATTGCACTGGGGACACATAACTTTGAGGTTCTGTAAGAAATACAAATAAGTAGCCCCACTCTGAAATATTTCTATATTTAGGGAATGAACAGTACTATTTTTCATTTTATTCCTTGTCCAAATGATTCTCCCAGTCAGTACTCCAAGTAAGATGCCCTATCAGAGATTAAATGAGGCATTCACAGCACATACCTTTAAATCCATGATCTGTTCTTGTTAGGACTAAAAATAATACCTTACTTAGGACCACAGTGTCAGTGTGTTTCCGAACCTCTTATTTTAGCTCCAAGCATCCTTGTCCTCTTGGAATGACTGGCAACTTGGTGATATTTCATTTCCTTCTTTCTTTGCAGAGTGATTTAGTTTAAAATAAGCAAATAGGTAAGCAAAAAAAAAAAAAAGTGCTGGAAGCCTGATTCTTTAAAATGAGAAATGCCCCTGACCTCAGGGGCTGTCAGTTTTATGTCATTAGATGAAAATAATTACCTTAATAATTTTAAGGGCTAATTAGCATTTTATAGTAAACACATTGTTCATCGCACTACGGGGAGGGGTGGCTGTATGCTTTCTACAGAATCACTGCTTTTCAAAGTCAGAGCTCATTTATCTTACTTCAGCAATATGTGCCTCCAACTGGCCAAGAAATATCTCTGTGTTTATTTTTTCCTGAATATTAATTGTTTCCCCCCCCAAACTTGCAGAAATTCAAACACTGAAATGTGAACTAGCTTTAATGTCTACTTTGGGCTACGACAAAAAGCCCCTGATATCCTGTCATCTGTTCATCGCGCACTTCGCCTTTTCCAAATGCTTCTTTTCTTACTTAATTTTGCTTTTGTATTTATAATATATGTGCAGTTTGATATAACCCCTCTTTTCTTTTCCCATGAGTGCAGGAATCTGCCATGATTCTCCCTTTATTGCACCAAATCCCAGAAGTACACTTTGATTTCACTTTAGTTTTTGCATGCTCAAAGCTAACTGGGGATACATCCAAGAAGACTTTTGATGAGGATATTGGCCTTCTTCCCCGGAAGCCCCCTTTGGGGGCTTTTATCTGCCTGCAGCCTCTTTCAGTACTTCCCTTAACCTACAGTTACAGCAACTCCAAATCGACAGTCTTGTCAGAACGAATGATCTAAAATAAACATCCACTTGTCCGCCTGCATTTCTAGTCTTGACAAGGATGCTCTGCCCATATCAACTACAAGCTGACAGTACTTGGAAGCACTTTGTTCGCTGTTTTGGCCCAGCGGCTGACACAGAGTAGATACGAGGCCTGAAGTCTAACTTCAAATGGTTCATGATGTTAGAGTCCAAACGAATCATCCAAGGCCCACCTGTCTGTTTTCTGCTGGGCAGCCTTCTCAGTAGTAATAGTGTTCTCATTGAAGTGAAGCCCTCGGAATCAGGAAGCAGATGATGTCAGAACACCCACAACAGTAACCGTTATATGTACAGAAACACTAGATGAGGGAGATCAATATAAATCTCAAATCCACAGTTTTGCAAGCTGGCTCACTTTCGATGCTACTTTTTTGTGTGCTTTTTTTGGTTGTTAGTGCATTGTAATTATGCATCATAGTGCAGTATAGAGTGATAGGCGTATACATGCACACAGCACTCGGTGTGTTTCCCCCTGTATCCCACCCCACTCCCTCCCCTTCCCCGTACCTGAGATTGGTATTGATAATTTCATATACGTACATAGTATTATTTAAACTGTTACCTGCATCACATCTTTTTTTTTTTTTTGCAGTACCAGGGATGGAACCGAGGGGCATTCTACCTCCGAGCTACACCCCTGGCCCTATTTTTTATACTTTATTTTGAGAGCGGGTCTCACGAAGTTGCGGAGGGCCTCACTAAGTAGCTGAGGCTGGCTGCGAACCTGGTCTCCACCTCCCAAGTACTAGGATTACACGCATGCACCACCATGCCTGGCTACCTGCATCACATCTTTATCTCCCCTTCTCCTTCCCCTAAACCCCCTCCATCACTCCACTGGAGTTTCTACATCTTTATCTGAGTTCTCTTTTGTTACCCAATTTCTCTCTAGCTTCCACATATAAGAGAAAACATACAACTGTCCACTATCTGAGACTGGCTAAGTTTCCTGATCTGCTTAATGTCCATTAAAACTGGGATAGATTTGAGACTCATAGTGGGCACTATCATATAATACCCAAACTGTTGAAGCCGGGCGTGGTGGCGCATGCCTGTAATCCCAGCACTTGGGAGGCTGAGACAGGAGGATCACACGTTCGAGACCAGCCTCAGCAAATTAGCAAGGCCCACCACAACTTAGTGAGATCTTGTTTCAAAATAAAATAGAGCTGGGAGTGTAGCTCAAAAGTAGGATGCCCCTGGGTTCAGTCCCCAGTATCTCTCTCTCTCTCTCTCTCTCTCTCTCTCTCACACACACACACACAAAATAAAAAATATTGGTTAATGATAAACATTCTTTCTTTGTGGTCCTAAAGAATATATTTAGGTTTTTCTTTACTTTAATGAAGCTTAATACTGTGAGCCTAGTGTAGAAAGAGAAAGGTTGCTAAGTCTGTGTATTGAATTTATTTTTATTTTGTATCTCAAAGCCAGGGATATTTTATATATTAAAGCCAGGGAAACCATGCAGCACTAGGGAGGGACTATTCTATTAATGTATTCAGCTTTGGTGTCCTTGATAAAGCCATTAAAATTTCTATGTTATGATTCCCTAGCAAAAATTTTAAGGGAGAATAATAATGCTTCCAGGGTATTGGAATTATATGTACCCAGTATGAATTAAGCAGAAATTACTTGATTATTAGGCATAGCTGATGAATTAAAATAGCTAGTTGGCATAGAAGAAATCCACTCTTCCACTGTAATTATCTAAACTGATTGTCTGTGGTCCGTGTACACTGTCTGAGTCATTATCATTTTACATATCACTTCAAGGGTACAGACAGCCTAAAATTCTGCAACTTATATAATAAGGATAAAATCTAATTGTATGTGTTATCTTTAAATTTTAATTTCATATCCTATTTATCTAGGTATTTCACAAAGTTTTTAATACTATGAGAAAATTGCTGAGGGGAGTAAAAACAGGGCCCCATCCAATTTGTCACAAGATCTTCTGAAATTACCATATGTTCTCTCTCAGACCGACTATTTGCAGTATATATTCTATTCCTGGTAAGTAGCCCTGAATGTCTCGTATTAATTCTATTTGAGTGTGGTTATTTCCTTAAAATATATCCCAAGTCACACCTAAGCTGAAGTGCCAAATACCAGTCCTTTAGAAATTTAAGAAAAAGAAAACACCAGCAGAACTCTTTCTCCCCTTATCTACCTGCTATTTTTGTCGTATTTGATCTAATGCAGAACTTTCAACTACAGAGAATAAGGACAGTCACCAGTTGTCGTAATTAATTTGACTGGACCACAGGGTACCCAGACAGTTGGTCAAACATTGTTCTGGTTGCATCTGTGAAGGTATTTCTGGATGAGATTAACATTTGAATCAGTTGAGCAGATTGCCCTCCTCAATGCAGGCATCAACCAGTCTGTTGTAGGCCTGAATAGACCTAATAAAAAGGCTGAGTAAGAGGGGACTCACTTTCTCTACTAGCCTTGGACCTGTCCTCCTGCCAGTGGACATGGAACTTGTACCACCAGCTCTCCTGGGGCTCTAACTGGCTGTCTATAGATCTCAAGACTTCTCAGACTTGGACACACACACACACACACACACACACACACACACACACACTTTTCCCCCTATTAATTCCATATTGCTGAGGCACCATGACAAATACTTGAACTAACCAGAGCCACATCATTTGAAAACAAAGATATTGCATAATCCTACTGTGTTAAAATTCAATTTTGAATGCCCATACGATTTATTTGATTTGATCCTGGTGGAATGAATCAATAGTAAGTGAGCAATCTGCTATTTTGTATTTTAGTCTTTTATGATGTAAACAGAGCCCTGTTGGCCCTTGGGAATCTGCAGAGAAGGCAAGGGTATCAAAGAAACACCTAGACTCCCCCATGGACATCCTCATTTTGGCAAAAGGTACGAATGGCTCCTGCTCTGGCAAGCTTAAAGGAAGACCTCACATTTCAAAGATGTGAAATAAAGAAGTCATCACTTGTCAAGACAGGAACTCAATCTATTTAGAAAAAGAGTTAGTGAGTGGTCTACTATGTGGAGATCCCTGGAGTGAATGCTAATACAGATCCAGTTAATAATTTCTTCCTTCAAGATTTAGACCCACAACATAAAGACAGGTAAAAAGCAATATTGGAGAACCTGTGATAAGTGCTCAAATAATCAATTGAGGTAGGGATTCCTGATCCTGATTTGGCAATATCCAGTTTCTCTTCATTTACTTAGAAGAGGTATCTGTACACTTGTTGGAATATTTTAAAAAATATATTGAGTTCATTTGAATTTAAGGAAATAAATATACACATTGAAGTAGTCACCATAGAATCAAAATGATGCTGAGTCAAAATTTAAATGGGATTGGGCTTTTGGGGATGAAGATATGAATGAAGGCTAAGAGGCTGGCTGTTTATGATGCTTTGTGTGTCTCAAGAAACTTGTGGCAATATAAAAATAGCAGAAGCATTTGTGGTCAGTTCTACTATTTTAAGTCCCCCAAAGCAGCCTGTCACTTTTCTCCAGGCTTGTTCCATCGCAGTGGAGTTTATCTGTGGACATGTCTGCCCACTAGAAACCACATTTTCCAGACTCCTTTGCAGCTACATGTAGTCATGAAATCCAGTTTACTCCAGTGAAATGTGAATGGATGTTACCAAGTACAGTTTCTTCAAGAATTGCCTCAAAGAAAATTATTTGGTCTGGGCTTCTTTTTCCACTTTTCCTGTGAGACCATACACTGTAAAAGGGATGTAGAGGTGAACCCTGCTTAAATTCTAAGTCCTCCAATTTGGAAGGAACACATGTCCCTGAATGACCTAGTGGAGATGAGCTGCCTCACTTCTTATTTTGAAAGAGAAGTAAAATTCTACTCAGTATTTTTCTTTGGTGATAAAGGCCAGCTTAGCCTTTATCCGATCTAGCTGATTTAGCTCTGTATTCTTAAAGAAACATCAGGAGAATTTCTACGTTTTCTCCGCTGTCTTCTCTGACACCTCCCTGCATAAATAAACATGTGTGGGTCTGCTTACACACCTGCTACTAACCATTATCGCCCCAATTCCTGATCTTTGGGGACTGTTACACCCTGGAACAGTTCACAAGTTGTAATAAAGGACCTTGCAAATAGGTTAAAGTTACACCTCCAAAGAGATTTTTGAGATGTATATGGTAAACTTACTCATAGAGACCATCTACAGAATATCTTTTCTTACCAATGAAGTTTAGTATTTTATATATATATATATATATATACATGTGTGTGTGTGTGTGTGTGTGTTTGTGTGTGTGTGTGTGCGTATTTCTTATTCCTATTCTCTCCCTCTCCTCCCTACACACTCTCTCTCCCTTTTTTCTCTTTCACTCAAACTCATGTGCACACATTATATGTGTTTTGATAACAATAAAGTAGAATAGTCACAAATCCATTACAAGGTAACCCCCCCCCTTTTTGAAGGAAAATCAGATTGGAAAACTTCAGATTTCAAAAGAATCAACACTTAAATAGCTATCCAGTTCTGTTACATATTTAATGCTAGAAATCCATCTTTTAAAGAATGCCAACAATACTACTGGTAGTTGAAGAAAAGTGACTTTTTGATTGAACAGCATAATAGGTAGATGATGTTTTATACCTGAAAGTAAACCAAAATCATAAACATGTATATATAAAAATTCAACACAAATACATAGCCCTAATTCCTTTACTTTAGAAAAAAATTTTTTGGTTCATACAAATGTTTCCTTAAGAGACTTTAGTAGTGCTGCCTTGTATAAATTATACATTTGATAGGAAAATAAGAAGGAACAACTGCTATGTGTAGATCAATTCATTCCCTTTGAATGTGAACAGGATCTGCAAGAATAGACTTGGAGGTGAGTTGATTTCACATCTCATGGTTAACCCACAGAGAATCTTGGTGGCCCTACTCTACTTGGGGGTTGGAGGGTACATATCAGTGTGCTGCTATGAAAGTTGTTTTTGAAATACTTCCCAATTAAAACTTCATTATATTCAGAAACATATTTTATCAATGAATAATATTTGGTATTTGGGTCAAAACTCAAATATGTTTATGTGCATTTTATGCCTCTCTCCCTCCCTCTCTCTCTATGAGCAAACAATTCTATTTTCAGAAGATGCTTTCCTTAAATTGATGAGTAACTCCTTCCTACTCCCCTTGGGTCTGATTTGAGGCCAGATTACTTCTGCACTGAAAAAGGAGAGAGAAAAGAATTAGAGAAAGTATTTATTGACTTGTAATGCCACGTGGCTGAGTGGCCCCCAGCTCTACTCCACTCTCCTACTTGTAGTGATTTTCTTTTGCTCCTTATCCCTTGGAATTATGTTGATTCATGGATACCAGGTATCTACTCTAAGCACCAATAGAGAAGAGACCACCACAGGTTTGGACAAAGTCAAGATGCATTTTCAATGCATGTCCTATCACAACAGATCTGCAAGTAAAGACACATTCCCATCAAGTACAAGGCTCAATGAGACTCATCAGAAGGAAGGAAAGGGCAGTTTGACAGAAGTACTTCTCTCAATTCTTTCTTTAGGAACATAAAACCTTCCTAAGAATTACAGATAAAATGGTTGTATAAGTAAATGGAAAGACATATATTTAAGCAGTCAATGTATTATTAGGAATTATAAATCTTTTTATTTTTTTGGCAGTACTGGGGATGGAACCCAGGGGCATTTTACCTCCGAGCTACACCCCCAGCCCGATTTTTTATTCTTTATTTGGGAACAGGGTCTCACTAAGTTGTGGAGGGCCTCACTAAGTAGCTGAGGCTGGCCACGAACCTGGATCCTCCTGTCTCAGCCTCCCAAGTACTGGGATTACAAACGTGTGCCACCACGCCCAGCAGGAATTATAAATCTTAATAAGTAAATCTTAGCCAAGCGTGGTGGCATACACCTATACTTGGGAGGGCGAGGCAGGAGGATCGCAGGTTTGAGGCCAGCACCAGCAACTTTGTAAGACCCTGTTTCAAAATAAAATAATAATAATGATAATAATAATAATAATAATAATAATAAAAAGGGCTGGGGGTATAGCTCAGAGGTAGCATGCCTCTGGGTTCAATCCCCAGTACAAAAAAAAGAATAATTAAATCTTAATCATTGAACCAATGACCTTAATCAACTGAATAAAACTTAAGCAAGTCTAATGTAAAGAAGGATGGTAGACCAAGGGGGATGCACTTGGGCACTTACTGTTTTTCTTTTAAACAAGATGAGCCTTGGACAGTGTGAGAGATTGAGGATGGATAGAAGTAGTGGAACAGCTGTTTTGGTTCCTGATATTATGAAAAGTGAGGGTAAACTTAAGGACAGTGTCTGCCATATGGCATATGGTTAATGCAATTTTGTTGAATGAATGAATAGTATTTAGAAGGAAGGAGGGATAAGGGAAGGCTTCCCAGATTGGTGACATTTGAGATGTTTTTAAAGATAAAGGAGCAGTTGACTAGGTGGATGGGAGGCGGGTATGAGGAAGCATTCCAGGCAAAGAACAGCACATATAAAATTATGGAAGAATGAAACAACTTTGCTTGCTCACGGAGCTATAAGAAGACTGTATAATAGAAGAAGGGGGGAATGGAAGTGGCACAAAGAATTGTTTGGGGTTATATTCAACACCGTAGCTCTCTTCCCACCAAAACCTAAGGTACTCTATATAGGCTTTCCCAACAAGAGAGATGAGGAAGCCACCCGGGCATTCCAAACCCAACAGTAGTTTTGTAGGGTCCATGGAAACATGAACCTTCCAGGATTCAGAACTAGGTGAAATGTTTTCATAGTTACAAGGAACAAAGACAGAGCTTTATAAACACCATGCTTTAACTATGATCTATCAGTAACCACAGACATATCCTAAAAATTATTGGCCATGTTAAATACAGTTCTGATGTTTTGATTTGCCCAGCCCAGTATGGTCACATGAACAATGCACAAATATTCCTTAATGAGATTGTTATGGTTGGATGTAAAATGTCCCCTGAAGAGCTCTCATTTTAATGTTCAGAGTTGGCATAATTGAGTCATGAAGATTATAATCTTATCAGTAGATAAATACATTGTGATGGATTTACCAAGGTCTGAGTAGTAACCTAGGATAGTGGGGTGTGGCTGGAGAAGGGGGTGTGGCCTTAGGGATTGTGCTTGTGTCTTTGAATCCCCTGGCTTTGCTCTTTCTCTCTCTCTCTTGCTTCCAGGCTCCATGATGTGAGAGCAGAGCCCTTTCTCTCTCCTCTTTGCTTCACCCAGCTATGCCCTGAGCTCCACAGACACTGGCTTCACATGGACTGAACCCTAAAATCTCCAAAAATTGTGAGGAAATAAATCTTTCTTCCTCTAAGGTGGGTGGTCAGTTGTTTTGGGATTATAGCAGTGAGAATGTTGTTTGAGACAGAGATATGTTCCTTGGCCTATGTAAATAGTAGTGATTGGAATTTGTTATAGTTAGATATAAAATATCCCCTAAAGAGCTCATTTATTAATATTCAGGGTTGATATAATTGAGTCATGAGGGTTGTAATCCCAGAAGTGGATAAATCCATTGTAATGGATTTACCTGGGTGGTACCTGGTAGGTTGGTAGGGTATGGCTGGAGGAGGTGGTCCCTGGGTATAGCCTTGGAGATTTTATATATATATATATATATATATATATGGCTCCTCCTCCCCCAGCTCACTCTCTAGCTTTCAGTCTCTGTGATGTAAAGAGCACAGCCCATGTGCTCTCCCTCCACCTCCCACCACCATGCCCTGAAATCCGTGGTCCCCAGCTTCACTTGGACTGAGCCCGAAAGCGTAAGAAATAAATCTTCTTTCCTCTAAGTTATGTGGTCAGGTATTTAGATTATGGCTGCAAAAATGCTGATGGGTAGAGAATTTGTAAATTATATAATATTTATCCCACACTATAGGTTCAGTCATTTTCAATGAATCTAATTTTTTCACTGACTTTATAAAAGTAGACACTAAAAGACCCCCATTCTGAATTGCGGAAGACTCCTAATTCGGTGAGCAAAGTTGACATGTAATAAGAGGTTGTGCTCACAGTGGATAGACCAGGAAAGTAGCAGCCTTTGCAAAATGCATAAAACGCATGCCTTTTGGTTGTTCTTGCTTTGTGTAGACACATCCCCAGTGACCTAGATGTGAATCTGTGAGTATATAATTAAGTCTTTAACAGACAACTAGAGGGCAAAGTATTCAAGTTAACAAGAATCTAAAAACTCTGAAAGTGTTTAGAAATTATTTAAATAGAAAAATTTGCATGGGTTTAAAAAAAGGGTAAGTTGAGCTGGGCATGGTAATGCACACCTGTAATCCCAATACCTGGGAGACTGAGACAGGAGGATTGCATGTTCGAGGACAGCCTCAGTATGTAGTGAGATTCTCATCAACCTAGGGAGATCCTGTTTAAAATAAAAAAAAATATGGCAGGGAGTGTAGCACCAAGGTAGAATGCCTCTGGGTTCAATACCCAGTACCACAAAAAAGGGGGGGTAGGTAGATAATTTTGTGTAAAATTCTAGTTGATCTCTTTTTACTATTTTGAAAAACATAGGTACAGTATAAAAATATTCCTCTCCAATATGAAATGAAATTATTCTAAATTTTTTGAATTTTATACAAGTGTGCTTCTATATATATATTATATATGCTGATAATTTTAATTACAGTGTCCACTCAAAGGATTAGACTTAAATAAAGTTTTATGGTTTTATTTATTAGATGGAAAAGTAACTATAGGAATTTTCCTCAATTTGGAGCAGACCATCTTTTTATTCTTGGAAAAGTCTGTTGGTAGATATTATTAGTTTGCAGATATAAAGCAAATCCCCACCCTCCACTCTCAGGGAATGTTGACAGTGAGGTAACTCAATCACGATGCTTTGCACTGAGGTGTTACAAATTGTGTTAAGTAATAGAGACTAAGTGTATGACTTATGCTTCTATTGATAAAGAACCCTCCCACCTCCATACACACACACTTAAATTTGAATACAGTGCTGTATGCCTGAAAATTTTGATTTGATTCAGATAGAATCATGAGTAAAGACAGGACTCAGAGAGTACAGCACACCTGATCTTCTTGTCACTTCATCATAGAGAAAAGATTGGGATGGAGAGAGAAAAGAAAATTCAGGATTTTAGGAAAACTGCATTGATCAACTTGGACTTTGATTGTCTGAGCCATGGTGCCAAATCAGTGCTTAGCCTCATGTTTGAAAACATGGTGTCCCTTGCGGAGAATGGATGTCTCGGGAAAAGGGTAATCCCCCTAGAAAATGGCGTAAGGTGGGAGGTTGGCCTTGGATTGGGTAGACCAACTTTCTTTACAGCTTGGTTGGTCCCAGATGCAAGGAAAGGAGGTGGGTGGTGATTTCCTGGAAATGGGTGGTCTGGGCTTTTCAGGTTTGGGGTCATAAGCTTTCGAGTAGCCATTTTAGTATCAGTTGTCAGTTATGTTTTGTGCTGAACTTTCTTCCATGGTCGCTAAGCCTTCATTAAAGATTTGGTTTCACCTGTACTTTGGGGAATGAAGGTAAGTCTCTTGCGATGGAATGAGTAGCCAGAGTGGTCCACAAGTCAAAGTCAGAGCGGTGTCAGCAGCTGTTGCCACGGAAGGCACATCTGGCCAGTGCAGTGCTTCGGGAAGTCAGGGTTGGGACAGATGTCCCATGGAACTTACTAGGGAACTCTGAAGGGCATGAGAAATGGTGGAAGCATCTGATTCAGGGATAATTCTTGCAGTTAGGTTAAGTAATCTCCTGCAATAGTAAACAGGAGATATAAAACAAAAAAAATATATTCTGCTAGTAATGTGTGGGTTTATGCACAATAAAAGTCACTCCTATTGGCAAGAATTAAAATTACATAAAATATGACAACAAAATGAAACTCCAAAGCAGAAGACTCAAATAAAGTGAGGTGGAAGGGGAGGAGATTAAAGAAGACAAAGTGAATCCTGCCTTAGAATTAATTACATTATTATCAACAAGAGGTTGTTGATGAGGTAGATTGGTCATGGGATTATCATGGACAGAGCTGAGAATATATAACTTGATGTATTGGAGGATATTGTTGTCTAAATCAGGGCCAGCAAACTTGTTTTTCTGTGAAGATCCAGATAGTAAATGTTCTAGGCTTTGTGGACTATTCGGTCTTGGTCACAACTACTCAACTCTGCAGTTGTAGCACAAAACCACCCAGAGACAATCCATAAATAAACAAGCATAGTTGTGTTCCAATAAAACACTTACAGTTGCTGAAATTTGAATTTCATATAGTTTTTCATGTCACAGAATATTATTTTGATTTTTTACCAACCATTTAAAAATGCAAAAACCATTTTTAAGTTTCTTGCCCTACAAAAGCAAGCAGTGGATTATAGTTTGCTAATTTATAGTCTAAATTAGAAGTTCTTATTGGGGCAGATAATGCCCTCTGCAGAACATTTCAGAAATCTGGGGGAACATTTTTTTTGTCTTAAAATAGTGTCTTTTTTGAGAACTGACATATTGAAATACATGTTAATTTTACTATAAAATATTTTCCTTTTATTGATAATGCATTATCCAATTAGAAGTGAGTTGAACATTTGCATGGATCACATTCACAGAAGATGTTTTAGCAAGAGTGTTCTGTATAATAAAGCAAAACAAAATCTAAAACAGTGAAATCATGGGGAAAAGAAATCCTGAGAAATTTCCAGAGCGCTAAGAAAGACAAATGAAACTTTACAGTATAATGCCCATTGTTTCAATCTTTAGAATGAGTAAAATATCTTTATCAGTTATCCTTATTTAGTGTGCATTCCTTATACAAGCATACTGACACACACACATACACATACATTTACTGAATTAAAAGTGTGAGGTGTTCTATATGTTCCTTCTTGACTATAACCTCTAACCTCATTTTTCTACAATGATAGTTTCTCAACTTGCAATTTTACTCCCACAGGGATTTTTAAGACCATAACCTTCAAGTATGAAGAGGCAATGACTGCGATTGAAATATTGTTCTTGAAGTCAGTACATTTCTGAGTAACCAAGCTATTTACAGGTAGCAATCTTTTACAGGAATCATCTATAAGGGATGCTGACTTACAGTAGCGTGTATTCCTGTACCGTGATGAAAGAAGGGAGACCACATGGAAAATGTAAGGCCGATAATCATATTTGTCACAAATTTAGCTGTAGGATACAAAAAGTCATTGCTTTCTAACTCCTAATGAGCTACTTTTCTTTCAACTACTTATTATCCTTTCTTGAGACTAAACCCTCTGGGCAGCTGACAGTCATTATTGTATAATGACACATAGGGCATGGATATTTTTGGAAAGAAAATACCTCATTTTTCTCCTCAGTTCTATTAGAAAGGAATTATTTTCACCTTATATCTTAGGCAATGCATGTATTTATACCCTTGTGTATAAATGGATTACAAAATGTGTGACCTCATTTTCTTGAGTCCAGCCTCCTCACTTCAGTAAAGACCATGTTCTAATAATATGGATAACAATCCCAAAGAGGATCAGGGTAGTGATTCACTATACAAGATCCATCACAAGATACAATGCAAGACGGGTACCATTTTATTCGTAGGTTATTTTTTTACAGTAGGAAACAAAACAAAAAACAAAAACAAGCCAACCCTCACTAATGAAGAAATATCGCCCTGTAGCCCCATCTCATCAGTTTCAATGCAGAACGTACTGATTAATGAGAAGTACAGGAATGCAATAGGTTAATTGCAGGTTACTAATCCCCCACCACCATCCTTTTTCAAATCTATGAAACACAAATATGAGAGAAGACAATCTCTCTTTTTTTAAATTAATTCTTGATTGGCACGTTATAATTATACACAATAGCGGGATTCATTATGACATATTTGTACATACACATAACATAATTTGGTCAATTTTATTCCCAGGTCTCTCTTTTTGAAGAACATTTCTTGTTCTTAAAATTCATTCTTAATCCAGAACATCTGATCTGAGATCATGGTCCTGTCAACAAAGAGGTATTTTAAAAGGGATCCTTTGCTGTTCAAGAAAATATATTTATTACCATCAATAACTATTACAGGGGACACCTGCCTTTTCTAAATTATTAGAGTTTGAGAAAATTTTTAAAAGAATGTCCTGATTATGGGTTTTGACTTGAAAATTGATCTGTCATAGAATAGTCATACTTTTCAAAGATTGCACTTTTGATGTCAATCTGCTATTGGAAGAGCCAATATTGGAAAGAAAACATAAATACTGGGACTTTGCACCCTTTGATCAAGAATCTTTCAATTATGCAAGATGAGTAAGTTCTGGAGATCTGATTTATACTAATGTGACTATAGTTAGAAATACTGTATTATCTATCTGATATTTGATAAGAAGGCTAATTTTAAGTGGTCTCATCACTCCAAAACCAACCAACCAACCAACCAACCAACCAACAAAACAAATAAACAAACAAAAAACTGAAAGAAAAATGAAGAAAAAAGAAATAGCAACTATGTGCAGCAATAGATATGTAAATTAATTTGATTGTGGTGATGTGTGATTTCACAATGTACACATATGCCAAAATATCAAGATGTATGCCTTAAATATATACAAATTTTTATCTGTGGAAAAGAATAAAATGTTAATATTAGCAAAGTCATATGGTGATTATGTAGTATCAATTATGAAAACTGCCCTATATTCAGTAGGTATTAAACTAACCTACTTTTAAAGGAGCTGAATTACTAAATTAATAGTACCTGGAAGACCGTGTGGAAGGGGACACACCAGGCAGCAAGTGTCCTAACAGCTTTGGAGCATCATTGCAAACCCATACTCCATGCGTTTCCTTAGCACAACGGCCTTCCTGAGAAAATCAAGTGAACAAAACAACAACAACACAAAAGCACCAATGAGAGCAGAGATCCTTAGTGACAAAGATTCACAATTCAAAGATAACTCTTGGGAGAGGAAATTTACACAGGGTTCTATGGTTTGGATTTAACATGTCTTCCAAAGCTCATGTGTTAGGAAGTGCAGCCATGTTGGGAGTTGGGCATGGCTGGAGGAGGTGGGTATCTGGGGAGATGGCCTTGAGAACTGTGTCTGTCCCTGGCCCCCTCCTCTTCTTCTCACTCTGCTTTCTGGCCCCAATTAGGTGAAAGCAATTTTCCCTCCTCCACCATGCCCTGAAGCACTGCGGTTCCTGCCTTGGAACTGGCTAATCATGGGCCAACCTCTTAAATCATGTGCCCCATACAAATCTTTCTTCCTCTAAGTTGAGCCTGTCAGGTATTTTGGTCACAGTGACAAAACAGTAGACTAAAACACAGGGTATATATACCCTTTTAAAATATGTTGCTTAAAACTACGAGGCTCAGTATACAGCCATGAACATTCAAGCTGGATATTTTTTGAAGAGGACACTTAATTTCAATATATATTATACCTAGAATTATATACTTCCATTAAAGTACAGCCTACAATTAAAGGGATTAGGAATCCATACAGTATATTTTCTTCTGCTTCAGGGAAGCAGCATGGAGCAAAATGTGGGCTTTTTAGTCAGAGAATCCTGAGTTCATTTTCTACTTCTGCACCTACAAGTGCTCTGACCTTGGATAAGTCATACCACCTCTCTGTCCCTCAGTTTCCACATTTGAAAATGCTCCCTCCCTGACTTGCAGCATCCTTTGAACACACACACCTCTCTGATGCACAGTGGATCTACACAGTCAGTAGTGCTGCTTCTCTTTTCCCTATTGCTCTTTCCCAGGCCCTAGAAACTACTAATATCTTATGGCTTGCTTTCAGTAAAATCATTATTTATTAGAAATTAGGTACTGGGTGTGGTGGCGTATGCATGTAATCCCAGTACTAAGGAGGCTGAAACAGGAGGCTTGCAGGTTCGAGGCCAGCCTCAGCAACTTAGTGTGAGACCCTCTTTCAAAATTAAAAAAAAATTTAAAAGGGCTGGAGGTGTAGCTTGGAGGTAGAATGTTTAATCCCCAGTGCCAAAAAAAAAAAAGAAAAAAGAAAGAAAAGGAAAAAAGAGAGAGAAATTAGATTCTTAAATTATTGTAGGTGCAGCATAGCTTTTCTTTGTGACCAGTAGAATAGGAAAACATGATTTACAGAATCTCCAGCTTATTTGGAACTTTTTTCTTAAAAAACAAAAACAAACAAACAAAAACTAGTTTCTATTTTATTTTTTCCCAGGATGACTTTATATGAACTCTGCATCTTGGTGATAGATTTCGTCTCCTTTTAAAAATTTGAAAAAATGTCTGTCTTCTTCACCAGAGGAATGTTTTCAAAAGTAATGTTTATTAAGTAGTGTACTTATACTTTGATGCAATGACTTGCCAATTTGTAATATGTAATATTAACACCATAAAATTTTCTCAACACCATTGAGTTTTTAGATGTAATTGTACTAACATAAAGTAGTCTTCTAGGACTTTTTTTTTTTTTTTTTTTTGCGGTACCGGGGATTGAACCCAGGGGCATTCTACCTCTGAGCTACACCCCCGGCCCTATTTTTTTATCCTTTATTTTGAAACCGGGTCCCACGAAGTTGCAGAAGCCTCACTAATTAGCTGAGGCTAGCCACAAACCCGGATCCTCCGGTCTCAGCCTCCCAAGTACTGGGATTACAAGCGTGCGCCACCACGCCTGGCTTCTAGGACTTTTAATTTATTTTCATACATACTTAAGTATTTAATCACTTAAAATTCTCTCTATATAAATATATATTACAAACTGGGCATGGTGGCTGTAATTCTAGTACTTGGGAGGCTGAGACAGGAGGACTGCAGATTTAAGGCCAGCCTCAGCAACTTAGGGAGACCCTGTTTCAAAATAAGAAATAAAATAGGACTGGGTGGGTGTAGCTCAGAGGTAAAATGCCCCTGGATTCAATCTCTAATAACACACACACACACACACACACACATATATATATAATATAAATATATATACATATATATAATCTATCTGTTATTTGTAAGGCTACCTATTTAACCCAAAACACATGTTGACCTTTTACATTCACCAGTTGTCTAACCTTTCACTGAACAGCCCTTCCTTCTTATAGTCTCAGCAATTATCTAAAACATCTGAAGCATCAACATATAGCAATTACATTAGATTTCTTACCACCTGAAATTAAAAAGGAGAAAAGGAGTGTGATAGGTGGAATCATGGCCTCCTCTAGGATGCCCACGTCCTAATACCCAGAACCCATGAACATGCTATATAGAAAAGGTGCAAATAAAGTAGCTGCAGAGGTTAAGGTGGCTGCCCACCAACCTTAACGTAAGGAGATTAGCCTGGATTATCTAACCTGTACAATGTAATCACAAGGATCATGGTATTGGTTGAATTGTGTTCTCTCAAAAATTCACATGTCAAAGTCCTAACCCCCAGTTCCTCAGAACATGACTGTATTTGGAAACAGAGTCTTTGCAGAGCTAAACGAGTTTATACAAGGTCATTAGAGTGAGCCCTAATTGAACGTGACTGGTGTCCTTATAAAAGAGGACATTTGAACACAGACAAACACAGAGTAAAATGATATGAAGACATGGGCAGAAGACGGTTACCTACAAGCCATGGAGAGAGGCCTGAACAGATCCTTCCTCCACAGCCCTTCGCAGAAACTGTCATTCCAACACTGGGCCAGAGACGTCTAACCCCCACAACTGTGGTACAGCAGTGTCTGTTGGGTAAGGCACCTAGCTAGTTAGTGGTACTTTGTTAGGCAACCCTAGGAAACTAACACAGGTGCTTCCAATGTAGACGAAGAAGACAGAAGAGTCACAGAACCATTCAGTGTGAGAAGTTGTTGACTGGCCATTGTAGAGTTTGAAGGTGGAAGGGGCCATCAACCAAGGAATGCCAACCAAGGAATGCCTCTAAAAACTGGGAAAGGCAAGAAATTGGATTCTTCCATATAACCACCCCAAAGAAATGAAATTCTACTGACACCTTGATTTTAATCCAGCAAGACCCATTTTGGACTTCTGAACTGCAGACCTGTAAGAAAATAAGGTAGCGTTGCTTTAAACCATTAAAATGGCAATGTGTTACAGCAGCCTTAGAAAATTTAGACAGTGAGCAAGTTTAATTTCTTTTAGTATGAAATCTGATTTCCTTAGGATCCTGCTTGGCTTCCTTTTGTCCTGGTTTTATCTCTTTGGGGTTCAAAGCTTTCAGGCTCCCCCTCATTTTCCCCGTCTGCTATTGTAGAGAACATGTAAAACATTTTTTAAAGGAACTTGGCGTGCTTCTTCTCTTCTTACTTTCTTAAGAATCGCAAACTCTTTTAGGATGTTCCCTTGCTTTACATAAGAGGAAATGTTTTAAAAAATGTGCACTTTTTCTAAAAAGGCCAGATAAGTCCTTTATGCAAAGGCACACAATAGGCCCATTTTCTTAGTCGTCTCTGAAATTACTTTCCAATCCCAGAAGTCCCTCTTAAGTCACACCACAGATGGCCATGAGTATAGTAGGAATTAGCAATTGATTTTACCTGTTTGAGTCCTAGTGTCTTCATTCTGTCTTCCCATAAGCCTCATCTGCAATTCCACAGTTTTTCAGAGTAATTTAGCATCACATTAAGTAACAGTTAATAGATATCTTCAGGCACGATTACAAGCATGCAGGAAGAGATTTCTTTTACGCTACCTCTGCATTGTTTCACTATTGGAAATGAAATTGGAATAAAGAATTATGAAAAGTTGATGTGTGTGGTAGGGGAGTCAGCATTATAAGTCTTCAAGTAGCGTTCAGATGTTTCTAATTTGTATAATGAGTGATTTTAAATTATAATTCAGATGTCTGAAATCTGAGATGCGGAGGACTCATTATAGAGTAATTTCACATAAAAAATTAAGAAATACAAATTCCATTGCTCCTAGAACTTCTATCAATTGCCATCCTTTAAGAAAACTCAATACTGGTTATAAAAAACATAAACACGTATGGGATTGCCCAGTTCTTTTATGTATACCTTAGAGAAATAATGTCGAATTCATAGAACAAATATCAATTTAAATTTTCTTAACTATGTAACTGATGTACTTGAATAAAGTCTGAGGAAATTTCAAATGGTCAAAAGAGGGCCATACAGGAAGCAAAAACCCTTTCCTTCTAACTTTAAAAAACACCCTCCGTATTTGCAGGGCTTTCCACAAATACTGTCTACACTAATGATATTGGTTTAGATTCCTTGCTTTATGCCAAATGGTAGAATGTGAGTTTATTTTTCTCTACCCCCTGACATTTACCCAAGAAATGAATAATATGTAGGATAAGAGAGTTCAGGAGGCCAGTTTTAGAACCAAATGTGATTTGAGAGTTTAGTATTATAGATTAATAAAGACCTCTCAATAGTGTATATTTGTGAATAATCATTATGAGGTTCAAATTAGATAATAAAAACCAAAAGAGGCTTAAAATGGGCAATGTTATGAATAGAGTTGGGTTTTTTAAAAATTTATAACTATAACAATAAAATCCTGGTACTTCTACCAAAAATTTTTTATCTATGCATTTTAAAATACTTTTGAAATATTAAGCACACACACACTCTCAAAGTTCACTTTTATTTTGTTAAGAGACTGAAGACTTGGGACAACAGTATATGGCCTAATGTTGTGTCACATTGAAATGTGACCTGTACTATTTCAGTAGCTTCCCAGTTTGTGGGATCCATGAAATTTAGAAAACCTTTACCTGCTAAGGGACTCAATTTCTAGGAACTGGTGAACCTACTATAACTAATAGGAGTTTTTCTGATTGGAAAATAGGAGATTTCAACTATACGGTCAGCAATCTCATCTCTGTGATACATAACTGAGAAACAAAAATGAGCTAAAAGAGGAGGGCTGACCTGAGTTGCCAGGGATGACTTCACAAAAACCTTTCATTAAAATTCCTGTCTGGACTCACTGGACATGTTTTGCTCCTGGGACTCTCTAGAAACCCATTACCATGCCAAGGCATCTGAGAAGGAAATGTGATTGTCTGGTTTCCCAGCAGATTAGAAATAGCTATGGGACCACAGGGACAGCCATTAAAAAAATAAAATAAAATATGAATTAAAAAAAGAAATAGCTAAAGCTCCAAAACTTGAAGTTGAAATTTTAAAACCCTCAGCATCTGAGACTATTTAATATAGAGGCAAATAGTCCTACAATCCTCAGTGGGATCGGACGGGATCACTGTGTTGCAGTCTAACTCGACAGCGGATGTTCATAATGATATCTTTGATTCCTCGTTGAGAGCAGGACACAAGAAGCGACACAGTTCCTCTCCTGAGGACCCGATACCAGACCTATTGGGGTGGCCCACCGACGTGGAAAGAAGTAATTTCTGCATAGTGGGTTTGATGCCATAAAGGGGAGAGATAATGTTATAGAAACACAGGTTTTCCCTGTTAAGAAAATGGGATTTCTGCTGGGCGTGGTGGCACACACATATAATCGTAGTACTTGGGAGGCTGAGCCAGGAGGATCGAGGATTGCAGGCTTGAGGACAGCCTCAGCAACATGGTGAGACTCTCAGCAACCTAGTAAGACCCTGTTTCAAAAAAAATAAAATAAAAAGGGATGGGAGGGTAGCTTGGAGGTAGAATGTCCCTACGTTCAATCCCTAGTACCACATAAAAAAAGAGGAAGGAAGGAAGGAAGGAAGGAAGGAAAGAAGGAAGGAAAGAAGGAAGGAAGGAAATGAGATTTCTATCATAATTAAAATAAGAACAGTTTTAGATGTTATAAATTGTAAAATCCCAACTCTAGCTTAGCTATTTGGAATGACTCATTCCTTAAACATTTCTGTAGCCATAGCTTCAGCATGCTATTTCTCTAATACTTAACTTGTAACAAATATATTTTAGTAATTTTAATTAATTTAAAGTAATTATAGAGGTGGTCATTTTGTGAGTTGGGCTGCAGATGCGGCTGCGAGACACCCTAACACCATCCCACCCTAGGGTTCCAATGACACTGAAGTCAGGAGAGGAGCTTTACCAGCACTGTCTTTTCTTCCTTCCTTTCTCCCTTCTATTTTTAAACAATATAAAGATAACCACCCAGGGAGGACCATCCATCTCATTTCATTTCGGTCATGCAGTTACACATGAAGACTATTTTTCCACCAACTTTGATGTGATAAGAGTCTATTACTACCATTGGGTGGGATGAATTCCCTGACTCTCACTTTAAGTAAGATAAAATAAAATTTTATAGACCTTCCTCATAAATCCACAATAAGTCATTATTCTCTTTGTCACACAGAGCACATGCCCAGAAAATAAGCATCGCCTTAAGCCATACAAATATTCAGGATTGACACTCTTTTGGCCAAAAGAGCAAAAATATTTCAAAATTACTGAAGCATCCCTTTTCATTTGTTAATGAAAATAATACTGGAGCTGGGCTTTTTGGTGCTTGTCTATAATCCCAGTACGTGGGGGGCTGAGACAGGAGGATTACAGGTTTGAGGCCAGTATCAGCAACTTAGCAAGATTTTGTTTCAAAATACAAAGGGCTGGGGATGTAGCTCAGAGGTAGAATGACCTTGGGTTCAATCCCTGCTGCTACTACTACTACTACTAGTACTACTACTACTACTACTACTACTACTACTAAATAGATTGAAGGAATGCTATCTTCTTATTTTTATGAAGGCTCTTATTCATCTTTTAAAAATTTTAGTTCTTACCATTGAGAGATACTTCTTTTCCCCTCACTATAAATTAGCCATCATGGAAAGGATGCTTTTACGTCATGTTTGTTACCTGATTCCTTGATTTAGAGTAGAATTCCTCAATAAAACAATTCTTGGGTCCTATAAAAAGTGCCCTGCTCAGTACCGAGATAGGCACCAAGGGGTTCAGTAAGAAAGCTCCCCGGGGTCGTGCCTCGCTGCATATTACTGCCAGTACTGCTTATCCTAATCCCAAATGGCCCTTCAGATACTTTAAGTATGTTACTTTTTTTTTTATCATCCGGGCTAGACTGTAAACTCCTAAATAATCAAACCAAATGTCTCCTTTTTGTTTTCTTCATATATCAAGCACAGATCTTGGCATGTTAGGGGCACAGGACAAACACATTAATTACTCATACTGGGTGCCTCTGCGGCCTTTAATTTCTGCCCCTCGGGTCATGATGATGGCAAGATCAAGACACAGAGCTTCTCTACGGCATTCACATCTTCACATCTCTTGAATCAAAGGCTTTGTTGCTGTGAACGTTGGTAAACTATGATTTTGTTCCTAGCTCAAGCCCATCATTTTTGAGAAGCTTTAAATCAATTAGAGATGTATATGTATATTGATTAATGTATTTTCAAGGAAAGGCCTACTCTATGATGTCCACCATGATTACTTTACCCCAAATTACTGTTCCTTTGCTCTCATGCAGCTCTTCCTCTTCTTTTCATCTCCCTAGTGCTTATCACTGCCTGACATAAGGTCTAATTTACTTATTTTTATATCTGTTATCTGGATGTCCTCATTAGAATGTAAGCTGCAAGAGAGCTGGAAGTTTTGTTTGTTTGTATCCCCAGCACCGATGAAAACCCTTGGAACATCGTAGGCACTCAATAAGTGCATTCTGAATAAATTAGTGGAAGAGGCAGAGCGGACAAGTGGAAAGGACACTGGGCTGGGAGGCTTAGCATCTGTCTCACCCTGGCTCTGTCAATAAATAGCATTTATATTTTCAGGTCTCTCTTTTCCCACCTGTATAATGCAGGAAGGGAGGCACGTGAGTTACTGATGCATAAATGCAAAATAAGTTTCGAGCACTACAATGAACCCTGCCTGGAAAAAAATATAAAAGCAGTTATTCCTATGCTATCACATTTTCTTAAATTTTCTGTAATTTCATTTACTGAGTTATGATAGGATATGGAAAAAAAACTTTCTTGGAGAAAGGTGGATTTCTGGGCCCTGCTCCTAGGTCGGCCTCACACTTGCTGTGTGACCTTGGGGGACTCACTCATCCTCCCTGGGGAGGAATTGCTTCTTCTGTAGAATGGAGATGATTAATTAGCAGGGTTGCTATAAGGCCCATAAAATATTTGAAAACAGAAAGCACAGTGCAACTGCCAATTAATACTAAAGTTGCTGTCATCACAGGTCTGTGGAAAGCCAAGAGGACTGTCTTAGATCAGGGCTTCTCCAGGCATCTGTGGGGATGGGCTGGCTGGTTTTATTTTCTAACCTATTATCTTCTGATGCTTTTATAAAATACAATAAATATAACTTTCTGGAAAAAAAATGGAATGAAACAAATGAAAAATATGGGCCCCAATTGTAAATATAGTTCTACATTTACTAGAGAAAAGAGTTCCCTCTCAAATTGTTATAAGCATTGTTAAACACTTACTCGCAGCTTCTGTACTTAGCTAGTCATGGACTCATTGGCCAGCACTTAGGTGACTTGTGATGCATCCTTCTGTTCTACTACCACAACCAACAAATGACTGAGCAGAGAGGTGCACTGTGTGCGCGCGTGTGTGTGTGTGTGTGTGTGTGCGTGTGTGTATGTGTGTGTGTGTGTGTAATACTGGGGATTGAACTCAGGGGCATTCTATTCTACCTCTGAGTCATATTTCCAGCCATATTT
The DNA here is from genome assembly GCA_004027185.1 of Glis glis. Classification (NCBI taxonomy): domain Eukaryota; kingdom Metazoa; phylum Chordata; class Mammalia; order Rodentia; family Gliridae; genus Glis; species Glis glis. The sequence continues at coordinate 39,178 of PVJS01000765.1, forward strand.
TATGTTTTATTTTGAAACAGGGTCTCGCTAAGTTGCTGAGGGCCTTGCTCAGTGGCCGAGGCTGGCCTCGAACCTGTGATTCTCCTGTCTAGCCTCCCAAGTTATAAGATTATAAGTGTGAGTCACCCCATACCCAGCTGAGACGCATTTGTAAGAAATGTTTTGTACTTAGCTTAAAAGTTGTGATTTCCCCTTACATACATATTTCAAAAGTCTGGCTGACTTAGATGGTAAAATTCATAAACAAAAATCAAGTAAATTGAACAGCTAATGATCACAAAAGAAAAGTACTATAAATCATCTAGAAAGACAATTTGTCCCCTTGTCTTAACACACATTTCCATGTGGTGAACTGACAGCGAAAGAATCCTTTAGATATGAGTGTGGGGAATGTCCTTGAGCTCACCTTTCACCTCTTCTCTTTTGCTCTGTTACCACACTGATAGCCACAGAGAGAAGGAACCCCAAAGTAATGGGGAAAAGGGAGTAGAATTTCCTTTGCATACTCATTAAACTACTTGTCGTCACCATATAGGGCTCGTTAGAGACATTCAGAGAGACAGTCTGCCTAAATGATGATCCAAATAATTGTCCACATACACAATGTGGTCCCAAGACCTCAGACTGAGATTTAACATGCACACTTGAAAATACTGAGAGCATAAATCATGGTAGATTCTACACTGTTAACACCAGTATGGCCAGCATATGATTCCTGCAAATTGCAACTATGGCAGTAAGAGAACGTGTTAAGTGTGGAAAGCATGTATGGATTCTTTCTCTCCCAGCCCTACGGCAAGAGAAGCTGAACATGATCCTTTGATATTCACCTTTTCTTTCCCTTGGAATGATCCCATCTTAGTCACCAGGTGAACTGTTATTCTTCTTTGTTCACCAAATGTCATCCTCCTTCTGAGGTCTGACTCAGTGCCGCGGGCAGAACATGCTGAGCTTCAGTCTCTGGGTGCTTGGTGCAGCCGCTGCTCTGTGAATCTTAGCTCTACGCTTCCCAAACCTCTTCACCGTGCCCTCCATACACTAACCACCAGGGTTGCTGGATGCTTGAGCATCACTCCAGAGACTGTGGGCACTTCTAGGGCAGGGCTTATTTCATTTTGATTCCCTCCTTAAATTTTCATGAATAAAACATGCCATCCATCCATCCATCCATCCATCCATTCTCTATTTTCCTTCCACTCAACAATCTAATATCTACTATCACCAGTTGTGGAGAACAGGTTTAAATGCTAAGGTGTGAGCCATGTTTCCCTATTTTGTCCACTTAAATAGTTGGGGCAAGCCAGGCATGATGGCACCTGCCTGTAATCCCCGTACCTGGGAGGTTGAAACAGGAGGATAACAGGTTCAAGGGCAGCCTCAGCAACCTAGGAAGACCCTCAGCAACCTAGTGAGAGCCTGTTTCAAACAATAACAACAACAACAAAAGAGCTGAGGGGTGTAGCTTAGAGGTAGAATGCACCTGAATTGAATCCCCAGTACCAAAAAAAAAAAAAAGTTGGAGCACCTTTTCTTAAAGTGTAACCTACAGAGCATCAACAGCAAACCCACCTGCAGAGCTTGTTAAATGTAGGTTCCCAGGTCTCACACCCCACCTGTTGCTTATCAGGATCTTAGTTCAGCACTACTTCCACTCTACCCAGATCATCCACGTTCTCTACCCTTAACTGGTGAAATTGGAGTGGAAGAGAAAATGACCGCCTTTTTTTTTTTTTTTTTTTTGCGGTACCGGGGATTGAACCCAGGGGCGTTCTACCTCCGCGCTACACCCTCGGCCCTATTTTTTTATGCTTTATTTTTGAAACCGGGTCTCACGAAGTTGCGGAGGGCCTCACTAGGTAGAGAGAGAGAGAGAGAGAGAGAGAGAAAGAGAGAGAGAGGGGAGATATATATATATAGATAGATAGATCGCGCGCGCATGCGCGCTGAGACTGGCCGCGAACCCGGATCCTCCGGTCTCCTCCTCCCAAAGTACTGGGATTACAAGCGTGCGCCACCACGCCCGGCTCAATGACCGCCTTTTGACAAGCTCTCTGGCAATTCCCCCACACACTGAAACTTACAACTGCTCTGTCTTTGGGTTATTGGTTATGACATTCTGCAATTGAGTAGATGAGTTTCCCCTGTTCAGGGGATGGCTGCCATGTATCTCATCACTGTGCACAGGGATGAGACTCAGTCTGATGGATCCCAAAGCAAGGGCAAAAGACAGGAGCCCAGCGCTTGCTGTGGAGTCAGGGCTGCCAGGGAAATATCTATAATGGTGGATGACGAGTGGTCAACAGTGACTAAGACCAAGCCAGGAAAATCAATTTTGGGTAATCAATATGAAACATCATTGTTTTCATACATGTTTAACTGTCCTCAATATATCCAAGTGCTTTCATCTCTTAAAAAGAATTTCCAAGGATGGGACAATCGGATGCTTTTCTTACAAATGTACCAATCCTCAGGCTTCTTGACGTGGACATACATTAGCTTAGCACTATTTTTACTACTACGTTACTCAGACAATCCACGCTTCCCACCCTTAGTAAGTGAAGTTAGAGTGAAAAGAAACATGAATTCTTAGAGAATCGGTCATAAAAAAAAGTTCTCATTTATGCCTAGGAGGGGAAGGGAATAGGATTTCTAAGCTGAGCATTTTTTCTTTCTTCTTTCTTTCCTTTTTAAATTTTTTTCTGCTCCTCTAGCTCTGTCCCCACAGTGAGACAAATGAATATAAAGGGAAAAATCTATGCTGAAAAAATTTCTTAGAAGATTTAAACATAATAAATGTTAAATCTTTGGGATAAGGAAAATTGAGTCCCTACATAATGCTTTGCAAAATGTATTATGGGAGATGCAAAAAAAATGGATGGAATAAGGAAAGTCACACTAAAGTCACTTATTATATCTGTTCCTGTTTGAATCAGGAACAAAACTCAGACAGTATTTGCATTCAAAGATTTAGAGATTCGTCTGATAGTAGAATGAGAAAATTGAATGTTTTAATTGTTTCTTTCTGGAAGGTTTCTAGGGATGTTTTTGAGAAATTATTTAACGTATGCTCCTGGATTTTAAATGAGAAAAGGGCATGGGGTCAATTTTGAATAACAGCCCCTAGAAAGAGTCAGTCAGAAAATGTGAGAAAATGTTCATTGCCCAAATATTTAGAATTAATTAAAAGCAAAGGCTTATGCATGATGGGGGAACCAAAAGTCCTGTGTATATACCAAGGCATTTGAAATCACATCCTCAAATACATTTATGACCTTAAGAAATTCATGCTTATAAAAGCCAACTGAGATATATGGGACTTTAAGAAAACATGAAATGTAATTTAAAAATTTCGAATAGAATTAAGCAGCATTATTTTTTACTCAGTTCAAAGACAGGAAAGAATGTGGTGGAGAGAAGGGCTGGCAGTTCAGGATAGGCCAGGGACACCTCAGATTCATTTGTTAAGTCAGAATTAAAACTCTGGGAGGCCAGGCGTGGTGGTGCACGCTTGTAATCCCAGTACTTTGGGAGGCAGAGACCGGAGGATCCGGGTTCGCGGCCAGCCTTAGCTCTCTCTCTCTCTCTCTCTCTCTTTCTCTCTCTCTCTCTCTCTACCTAGTGAGGCCCTCCGCAACTTCGTGAGACCCGGTTTCAAAATAAAGTATAAAAAAATAGGGCCGGGGGTGTAGCGCAGAGGTAGAACGCCCCTGGGTTCAATCCCCGGTACCGCAAAAAAACAAAAAACAAAAAACAAAAACAAAAACAAAAGTCTGGGAGGCACCGGATAAAGCTGGGAAAGACCGGAAGCCTCACCATTATAAGGTCCTATGCTAGCAGGGTGTAAACGCAAGCGATGAGATACCTCATATATCAGGAAATGCTAGGAAGAAACTAAAGTAACAATAACAACAACAGAAACAAAACCAAGTGAATGAAAGAGCGCCCGAGGCAGGTGACTGTTGGTTAGAGGGATCAGAGAAGGCTGCCTGGAGGAGTTGACATTTTGTGTAGAAATTTGAATGCAGCATAAGCATGAACCATGCAGTAATTTATTTGGAGAAGTGCTGGCAAAGGGAACAACAAGCACTAGAAGAAAGATGCAGGAACGAGGAAGGTATAAGTGCTGCACAAGGAAGCTAAGATGCTGGACCATGGAGAAAGGAGGGAAGAGACAAGGAGATGAGGTCAGGAGGCTTGGGTTGAGTGGCAGACACTTACCCTGTTCAACCTACACACAAACTCAGGGTTCTGTAGAGGTAACATACCCAGCTTAAAAAACAAACAAGAGCAAACATTTGTTTTTATTGTGTTATAATAGCCTTATGACCTATTGTTCTGGCCAATGAAATGGAGACTACTGGCTGCACACTGTAGAAAAACAATTATTTTCTTGATTAAAAAAAATTCATCTGACAAACAGTACTCTCATTCTTTCATTTTTCTCTTTCTTGCCTGGAATATTGACACAGTATATGGAGATAAAGCAGCTGTTTTGTAACTGAGAGGACAAAGGCCACACGATAAGGCCAGCAGAGAAAATTTGGTCTTTGAATGACTGTTGAACAGCTGTACCGGCACCCATTGCCAATCTCTCTCTGTTATTGGAGAAAAAAGTAAACCTTTTGTTTTAGGGTAAAGACTTTAAATCCTTTTCTTGTGTAGTTTTATAGTGTCTAAGCTATTATGGATGGATTTTTGATCCATGCAGCAGAGAGTGTAAGTGGTCAAAGGCCTGATGATGTAGAGTCTACTTGCCACTCTAAAGATTTTTGCACTTTATTTTAATTTTAACAGGAAGCTGTTAAAGGGTTTTAAGCAAAAGACTGATATAATGTAGTTTATTCTTGCCTAGTGTTCTGGCTGCTGTGTAAATTAGACAGCAAGAAGGCAAGGTGGAAGCAGAGAGAACAGTTAGAAGACTGTTGCAAGAGATGGAATTATTCCTTCCATTTGTTTTGCTACAGGTATTTTGGTGTAGTTAAGCCTTTAAAAATTAGATGTTATACACTGTTGGTGGGATTGCAAATTAGAGAAAACACTTTGGAAAACAGTGTGGAGGATCCTCAGAAGACTGGGAATGAACCTAACATTTGATCCAGCAAGAATGGAAACCAAACTACCAGATTAATCCATATGTATTTATGTTTATAGCTGCACAATTCACAATTGCCAAACTATGGAACCAGCCAAGGTGTCCATCAACAGACGAATGGATTACAAAACTATGGGATATATACACAATGGAATTTTACACAGCCATAAAGAAGAGAAAAATTACATCATTTGCAGGGAAATGGAGAGAACTAGAGAACATTATGCTTAGTGAGATTAGTCAGTCACAAACAGTGAAAAGTCGGATGCTCTCCCTAATATGTAGAAGCTAGGGAGAATAGGGCATAGGAGGGACTCCAGACAAAGATGGAGAAAACCTCAGATGAGTAAAGAAGGTGACCTAACTGAGGGAGATGGGAAGGGAGAAGAAGGAAACACCCTAATGCACAGGATGTACATACACAAACTTATCAAAGTCAACTACTACACTGAGCAGGAGAAGGAAGGAAGGGGGAGGGAATGGGGGTGGGAATTGGGGAAGGGCTAACTGATGTGTGCATGTATACTTCTACCACCCTGAAACCCATCAAGATGTATAATTACAATGCACCAATAAATAAACAAATAAACAAACAAATAAATATTAGATGTTATGATAGTACTACTTGACAAGTGTTTGGACAAGTTCCTACATGTCTGGGATTGCAGGAGTAGGAGTTACTCTTTGAAGCAAACACTTTCAGGCCTTTGTCAGCAGTACAGGAACACGTGGGCATCTTCTTTTGGCTTGCAGATGTTGAAATGACTAGAGAGTTAATTAGTGGTTATGTACTCTCTCTCCTTGCCTAGTCTAGCCACCCTTGCCATTGTAAATCTCCCTCCTCCACTCCCTTCTTGTTTCCTTTGCTAGGGATCATTAGAACATTAGCTAGAGCTGTCAGCCAAAGTAATTGAAGGCCACCTGCCTTAAGGATCATCCTAATGAAAAACTAGAGACTTAGAAAATTGATTGAGTTGAGTTCCTTAACAGCCTGTGAATTGCTATTAGCTTGGGACTTAAAATAATGACCAGAGGAGAAAAATAACATGCAGTCATATCCAAAATTATGGATCAGTAAGTGGTTTTAACTTCTATCTCTAGGCTGCAGAGAAAAATAGGTATCCCCATTGAGAGATTACTATGATCTTTATTTTAAGGGAAATTATTAAGGGACAATAGAGGTAAGATTTTGTTGAAATAATATTTCATTTAAATATAAATGTCCAAACCCAGCGTGGTAGTACACACCTGTAACTCCAGTACTTGGGAAGCTGAGACAGGAGGATTGCAGGTTCAAGGCCAGCTTCAGCAACTTATAGTGAGGGCCTCTGCAACTTAGTAAGACCCTGTTTCAAAATAAAAGAGGACTGGGGGTGTAGCTCCGAGGTAGAATGCCCCTGGGTTCAATCCCCAGTACCACAAATATACATATACATATACATATACATATGCATATGCATATATATATACACATACATATACATACACATATATGTGTGTGTATATATACACATATATGTCTAATTTCAAGATTAAGGAAAAGATAATTCATGTGAGAAAAACATTAAAAAAGAAGACATAACTGAAATGATACCATCTAGTGTCTTAAAATGTCCTAATAGTAGAAAAGATGGATTTTATGTATTAGCTATGCATTTTAGAGATTAAAATATGTCAGTTCCCAAAGAATTTAATTATAATTGAGAACTATATTTTAATGGATATGAGAAGCCTTAAATATTGCCTTCTAAACCTCTACCGCACATTAAATGTGGAGGACTCTTGGGTTCAAGTCCAGGGGTATATATAGACTTTGAGATCTGACTCTTCCCAGATCTTCCTCAGCACCAAGGATTGTATCTTGAATAAGGAAATAAGTGGTGAGATTAAGAGGAACCTTGAGTCAGAACTGGGCACAGTGGTGTATGCCTATAATCCTAGTAGTTGGGAGGCTGAGATAGGAGG